>VUQJ01000258.1:7900-20032 GCA_015108635.1 Andinoacara biseriatus
GAACCTTTTACAAGTATAAATTAAATTCCCCTGTCAGCTCTAAAACTTGGTGAAAGAGGTTTGCACTTGTGCAATGTGGACTAATAGAAACCAAATAAACAAAAAGGCAAACTTTTTGCCTTTGTGCTCACTGTGCTGTAAGCTTTTGTATTAACAGCAATAACGATAATTGAGTATACAGAATTTACCCAACCAAACCAAGCCAGGTGCATAAACTTAAAATGAGTTTGAACTCAGGGACCTCATCAGAGACAATGTTGCCACACAGATAGTTTTAACCAATTAATTACATCAATAGTGCTAGTGCTTCACAATCGCTTCCCTTTTATTACAATTTCAGGCACAAATTTTTTTTATTAAATTTTCTTGGAATCATGCTGAGTGGAATCCTGCCACACAGCTGTACTCTCAGTGCTGTTTCTATGAATGCAGCCTGTATGAACATGTAGCGCAGCCTAGAAAGTGAATGCAGCCTTTGACATGACACATGTTTAGATATGCTGATGGAAGACTGTGTTTGTTATATGTGAGATATATTTATCTACTTAATCTATTTAATCTGTTTTTAAGTAAAGTATTCAGCTGCAACTCCCCTCCTGACATCCCTTTGTAACCAACTTTAAGTGTGCTGCCCAAAGGGACAACCAAGTATCTAATAAATGCAACCTTTTCCTCATATTTAGCTATTATTCCACTTCTATATATAGATTTAAATGCCAGCTCTTGTAATACCAACGTAATACCACCTCAGAATTTCTCCATCCAAACTAAATTATCTAACTAAATGAGTTACATTTGTGAAAACCAAGTTTTAAAGGTCATAATTTGATCCCAGTTGAGGGATTGAGTCCCAAGATGGTTTTGATGGTTTGCCATCTTTCTCCACATTTTCTGATATACTGGTGAACACGTTTTACCAAATTAAACTGGTTAGTAAGATTTGTGGTCTACTTGCTAAAACAAGAAAAAAAATAACTGTGTATTGAAAAACTCCAGAAGCACCTGTGTGTAAGACTAGTTTAAATATGATAATAATTCAGGCCAATAAACACATATTCACAGGGAAAATTCACTGCTGTTCATCCTAAGGCACTAACCTGTGACCGTACTTTGTTTTAGTTATTGAACGTGATGCCCCAAAAAATGCCCCCTTAATCTGTTTTCATTGTGATTACAGCCAAATTGTATGACTTTTCCTTGTCTCATCCTTACACACAATTACACCTCAGTTTAAAATCATTGTTAATGAGCCTAAACAGGCCTTTTTCTGTTAGTCCAGTCCACTCTGACACTTGATTGTAATTTTTGCATCTGGTTCTCTACAGCTAACATATGTCAGCTTACACAAAGCTTCTCAAAGTAAACTTGTAGATGAAGTCAGAGGACAATCAACTCAGTGTTTCCATCGTCTGGAGCTGTATAAGTGAATCATGCAGCATCCAGACGTCCAGACATGCCTCTGTGGGTCTGCAGCCCCACAGGGCAAATGGTTAACACAGACACCTCCCCTCATTTTCTGATTTTGGAAAGGTGTGGGGAGAATTTCTGACCGTATCCTACCATCTGACTTGTGTAATTTACGACAGGCCTAAAGGTCCAGTTTAAAGTCTTAAACTTCTTTAACTTAGTGAAGGCAACAAAACAAATAATAAATATTGTACTTTTTTCCATACAAGCAAAAGCACCATAATAATTAAAACCATACTAGATAATGTACTGACCGTATTATTTCAACTTTCCTAGAATCAGGTTTCTGTCAGTCTGGCATTGCAGACTGCTCTAAATACCATAACACTCAAGGGTGCAAATCAGAGCAGCAAATTCAAAATGCTTGGTAGTTTTGGATATAACCATAAGAATTACAGCTGTTTAATCCAAAGGAGCTCAGGACTGCACTATATATGAGGGACACCTCATTTCAGTCATGGTTGTCTTCCCGGAACAAAATGTGAACATTGCCATCTTTAAAAGAGTGCCCTTTCTCCTTTAGGTGCAGATGTACAGCTGAGTCTTGCCCTGTCGAGGTGGCTCTTCTATGTTGTGCCATAAGTTTGTGACGTGGCTGTTAGAGGTCTGAGCACTCCTCACTGCACCGCACAGCATACACTATGTTGGTTAGCTTATGTTTTGGAGTTTTGTTATTGAAATGAACCACTTTTTGTCTTAGGGTGTGGCTGTGTCTGAACAACACTGAGTTTTTTTTTTTACAAGCCTGCCACATAAGGGATGGCAACGTTGTTCCATTTGTCATTCTCTTTCTCCCTAGTTGGTGTCTGATCCTGTGCATCTTTGCTGATTTAATGAAGGCCCGGTTGGGATAACCACATGTATAAAGAGCTTTCTTTACGTGTGTGTGCTCCTTTTCTTTGCCGTCTGCTTTAGAGGAAATGTTTTCGGCTCAGTTTTGCAGGGTCCTGATCACCACAAGTTTGTGTTCCAGTAGGTGCTGGTAGTCAAAGAGTAGGTACTGGTCTGTGTGTGTGGGCTTCCCATAAACTTCAATGTTGAGGCTTCCATCTTCCTCAGTACAGCACAGCCCAGGAAGGTTAACCTATTATCCTTGGCATCCTCCCATGTTTTTATCCACTGAGTTGATGTGGCGAGTGAAGGCTTCTATTCGAATTTGACCCTGGTGTCATCCACATATGTGCACCAGTGGCTAGGTGCTATCCCTTTGAAGGAGCCAAGAGCCCAGTAGGACTTAAATACCTGGATCGCTCCAGCATTTGGTATTAGAACTGAAGAAGCCTTTTGGATGAGAGGTGAAACTTTAAGGACTCCAGTCAGCGTTTTAAGCTCCAGAGACTATGTTGTGTCATGTGTGATGAGGCCTAGGTTAGATGGAATTATGTACTTGAGAACAGGACCACGGAGGAAATCTTAATGGTTCAATAACTTGGCCCAAGTCTGTCCACGTGTTCCACTGAATTCATCTTGTCTATGCAATGTAACACTCTGAAATCATTTACCCAAAATAAGCAAGCATATTAACACTATGAGCTAATAAACAATTGAAATTTATTTTTAATTGAAACATATTTATTGGATTTTAAGTTCAGCAAACTTCTCATATATTTATGTGTAAACGTATTTGTATGTTTGATTTTTTTTTAAATCAAAGCCTATACCAATACTTTTGTGTTTTTCCATCCACATTGCTTTGCAGCTTTGTTATAGACCTTGTTATAATCTCATTATGTAAGTCTAAAATGATCAGCAAAAGTAAGTAAAGTAGTTTTTTTAATCTTCATTTGAATTTTTCCAACTTGTAACCAACTATGTTTTCCGTCCTAATTCCATCATAAATTTTGGCCAATATCATCAAAACACTACATTTTAAAATATTGCATGCAAATATAATATACACTTTTAATATATTCCTGCTGCAACCTGCAATGAACTACTTAACACAAGCACATCCACACAAGTGTCAATTTGCTCTTCAGTAATCCTAAACTTCAAGGCACTGGGCTGACATCCAACCACTCCAAGCAAACATTAAGAAGACAGTTTCTCCAATCCTTCACACACACACACACACACACACACACACACACACACACACACACACACACACACACACACACACACACACACACACACACACAAATGCAGTGTTGGCAAAAAAACACACATTCATCACTTAAATATAAGTACAAACATTTGTTGTAAAGAATATTCTAGTACTACTGAAGTACTAATTCAACCTTTTTACCCAATTAAAACTGAAAAAGTTTTGGAAATGTACTCAAAGTATAAAAGTAAAAAAGTTGCTCTTTGGAGGATTTCTACCAGCTATTTTTGTGCAAAGCTACTGTAACTAAATCTTGTATCTCGTCATCTCTTTCTTACACCAGGCACAGAACAAGCACCACAACTTACTGACATCTGCACCTTGAACATAACACTGGATTGTTCTTGACAACTTTAACCCCTAATTATAATGCAACAACTGATTCTTGCCTCTTTCGTCGTGTCAGTTCTATGCATTGAGCACCAATAGGACTGTATTTTATGTTATTTTTCCCTGCATTTAGGATCAAACCAGTCTGAATCTAATAGTGATGCAAAATAATTAATAACTCCCCTCGGATGAAGTAACAGGCCTGTTATTAAAAGGTCAGGATCAGAGAGTAGAGATATTTGTGTTTAAATAAGTAAAATACAGATATGTGAAAATTCTACTCAAAAAAAAAAAAAATCTCTCCCGTGAAAGTGCTCACAAAAGGCATATATGTAAGTATCAGTGTAAAATCAGAAAGTAATATATCCTGTGTGGCGAGCAGTGTCATAACCCATACTGTATGTCCTGAGCGTACCAGGAGAACTATCTGCCAGACTGTCATTTTCACACCTTCATCTATCTCTTATTGAGATGGATAGAGCAGACCCACAAACAGAGAGAGGTGTCCACGAGATAGAAAGAAGGGGGAGTGAGACGAGAGTGGCGAGGAAAGGAGAGAGTGTGAGAGTGAGAAGAGGAATTCAGGCCAAAAAGGGAAGAACAGTTCTTTGGCATTTGTAAAGAGTGATTTCCAAGTGGGGACTTCAGCTGGGAGAGACGCTCAACAAGTGGAGCATTGTACGCCTTCCCATGTATGTACTGATTGATTTTTGTTTTCTGTTAAGGTGGAGAAAGACAGAGAAAATGTGGGGAAAGAGCAAGGGAATCAAACCGGTAACTCGCTGCTTAAGGTATTAGCACGTGTGCAGTATCACCCTCACCACCACCCAGCTATCAGGTGGCCCCGTGTTAAACCATTTGTTGTTATTGCAACAATGCCATGGCTGCTGTAAAATTCTCCTTGTAATCTGCTATTTGTAATTAAAAGATAAACACTAAGACTGAAGGTAAGCAACTGAACTGAGAGGAAAAAGAAACAGAGATACAAAAAAAGGATTACGAGGCAAAAGAAACAAAAAGAGAAACAGAAATTGCTCTTGGGATTGGAGGTGGTGTGTATGGCAACATTAATTAAACTACTCAGAACACTTGATGCCTCCTCCGGCACTCACTCTCCCTCCTCTCACCACGCTCTAGTTCTTCCTTTTTTTCCCTCTTATCTTTTACTCTCTCAGTGGTACTCTATTTATCGTTGCCCGTATCTATTTTTTTCCTTTCTTTTCCTAAAAACTCTCCATCATCTGAATGTTAGGGATGAATCAGCCCTCAGCTACACTGAATGAGTCAGGTAATGAAGGCTTAAAAAAAATAATGGAAAAAGTGGTAATTGCCACATCAGGATATTATTGAGTCTTTAGATCTGTGAGATGGGTGAAGGAGAAATTTTTGTACCTGGGAGGACAAAGCAGTCTGTTATAAAGTCGGTTACAGCATTTTCTTACTATAAGCCTTAACATAGTCTAACTGCAATTTGCTTTCATGTAGACATGTGCAAGTTTGTTTGTTTTCCTTAAGGAAAAATCAAAGAGCTCTCAGTTCCACGGCAGATAACAACTCTGCGTGGAAACTCTGGGGAGCCAGTGCTAAATGTTGGTATCTGGCAGCAGTGTTTCACTGTGGTCTGGCGCTGGTGAACAGAAATATCTTTAAGATGACTAAGATGGCATTTAAAAGTAAAACCCCGCAGTGCTGCCTCTAGTATCTATAGAGGAGGTGTGTCTGCATTCGCTACAAAGGTGCCCTTGATGGTCCCCTTACTCTACAGAATTCAATTCACACATGAAAAGTTTAAGTAGACAGTCACTGCTGCTGCAGCAGAGGCAAAGGTCAAAAAGGAAACACTGCTTCTCATTACTGATGTGCAACAATAAAGCGACAACAGACTAAACAAAAGCCTCACCGGCACTCTGACACACAGATAATGAGAAATGACACTCCTTCCAAGTGGTGCATGTCAGCACTATCCACATACCCAACCAAAAATATCCAGGTAAACCTTCTACCTTACAGTGTTGGACAAATTTGAAGTCTGGGTAGCAAACAGCCATCTGACCACACAATGGCTCAGCAGATAGCAAAGCAGCTGAGCCTTACGCCAACAGCAAAATTACAGATTAGGCAAGCTGCACAGGAGGAACTGAACACACCTGATGCTGCCCTATTTTTTTCCTCTCTTCTCTATATTCCTTCCATTATAACTGCATCCACTTAATCAGTCCACTGTTTCATATACAGCAGAGAGGCACAATGTTGTGTCAAGAGTGGCCACTGCACAACCCCATTAAGAGAAAACAACACACGAGAGCAACAAAGCTGCAATTCTTCAAATTGCCCAAGGTATTTTGCACTTAGTTACATCATGTTTAAAAAATTCATCCAGCAAACTCTCAAGATAAAACTCGACCAGCTTTTCAACAACTCTGTAAATGCACATGTTAAAATGTTAAGATAAATGTAAGAGAGCAAGCAATGCTTGATTATTTGGGCCAAACCCAGGAGCAGAAAACTCTGATGATATACTTGCATAAACAGTATTTTATAATATATATAATGTAGGGACACCCCTTTAAGCCACTTACTGCACATGTTCCTCCTCTCTATCTCTCTTTCCACCTTCCTGTCTACTCTACACTGTCCCCTTCGATTTCCCTCCAGTGTGTGCTCAGCTGTGATGCGTACTCTGCTGCATGTGCTGTGAACAGTAAAGAGCACAGTATATTAAACAGTACAGTCGGAGCACACTCTGCTGGACAAATTTAGTGATTACATAATCTCCAAATTACCCAAAATGTCTTTTTTACTGCATTTTGTTCTGTTAAAAAAGAAAAACCAAACATGACCATTAATTTCACCTCGCTAGTACCAGGTTGGACCTCCTTTTCTTTACAGAACTGCTTTAACATCCATGATGTGAGACTCCAATTCCACTGAATCCCAAAGGTGCTGTATGGGATTGTGACTTGGTGACTTTGGTCTTTTGAGTCAGTGAATTCATTGTTATGTTCTAAGAAACCAGTTTGAGATGATTTGAGCTTTGTGATATGGTGTATTATCCTGCTGGAAGCAGCCATCAGAGGATAATACACTGTGGTCATAAAGGGATGAATATGGTCAGCAACAATACTCAGGTAGGCTGTGGCGCTTAACTATGACAAGAAAATATCCCCCACTCTATTATACCTCCACCAGTCAGAAACATTGGTACAATTCAGGGTGGATCCATACTTTCATGCTGTTAACACCAAATTGCAACCCTACCGTTTAAATATCTTATCAGACCAACCAACATTTTTGGTAATCGTCTGTTGTCCAATTTTGGTGAGCCAGTGTGAACTGTAGTGCACCCAGTGTGGTCTCCTGCTGCATTAGCCCCTCTCCTTCAAGGTTGGACATATTGTGCAGAAACGCCCCTCTGCATGCCTTGGTTGTAACGAGTGGTTATGTGAGTTACTGGCCATTCTCTTCTGACCTCTGGAATCTACGAGGTGTTTTCACCCAGAGAACTGCCACTCACCGAATATGTTTTCACACCAAACCCCAGAGATGGCTATGTTTGACCATGTCTACATGCGTAAATGCACTGGGTTGCTGCCATGTGAAGAGAAACACCTGTGAACAGGCAGTTGAACAGATACACCTGCAGTAATGAAGTGGCCAGTGAGTGTATATCATACAACATATATGCAAAAATCATAAAATAAAGCAAGAGAGAGCTCTTTTCCCAAACATCTATCAAAACATCATATAAACAGAAGGCCTCTTTTCTGCCCTGCTGACTGATTCACTTAAACATAATTAAGTTGTGTTCTGGCTTCACCATACAGTAGGTATTTTAACATGATGGTGGGTTGAAGAAGCTTTCAAGCCAGCATTTATGCACTTTGTGTTCTTCTTAATAAGGTTGCTGAGATGAGTGCTGCTGTTATTTCCCAGATGAGTTAAGAACACTTTCCAGAGGCAGTTGCAGTGATCAGAGCAGCGACTGTAGATACATGAAATTTCTTTTTGCCTTCATTCTCTTGCGGTTACTTTAAATGATAAATCCTATTGGAGGGGCATGAGTTCCCCCATGAATCTTCCTGGAATATATTTGCTTTCCTGCGCTTAGTTTGCTTTAGGCAGCCTGTAACTGCCTTAATGGAACTGGAAGGAATGTGTATTTGGCTGCATTAAAATTTGCAAGCGTGATGTTTTTAGTCTCAGTTTGAGTCTATGTATGTGTTCATTACATCATACAGCTTACCTCTCCAACCACACAACAGGCTGTCCTATCATATTATTAATGGAGTTCATTATTTTAGTTATTCTTACATTCTCACTGAACCAGTGCTCTAATTTAAAAGAAGACCATTAAGTTTTTAAATCTGCACTTATTTTATAATCTCTTTCTGTCTTAACATTTTGATGGAGCATTTTTTTCAACACAATAAAAAATTGTGAAAAAAAATAATATATACTGATATTGCCAGAGTTTCTATTTAATGTGCTGGCCATATAAATAAGAGCAGTGTGTGAAATCCAGGAGACTGTTTTTTTCTTTAATATATGCCAGTTGGCCATTCCTGGTGCACTTGCCACAGTGCACCTTGCTCAAACCTCGACTGCTCTCTCCATTTTCCATCACTCTATTTATGTGCAAATTGCCCAGACTGTTGAGGCTGAAATGGGACGCTATTATGGCGCTTTAGACCTAATTGATTTTTCAGTGTTTCCTACTAAGAGACCTCCTGCTGCTGCAAAACCTCATTACTGTACTCTGGAGCAGTTTTGATTCGATATACCCCAGAACGTTTATCGATAAAGTTGAAGAAATCCAGCCCAGCACACTAATACACACAGCCGATTACAGCGACAAAAGAAACAAACCCTTCCTAAACTTCTATCTACCAAACATGCTTACTTTATTTGATGTTGAGATTTAGGTTCCCTCTCCTTTTTGTCTTCCTGTTACATGAAGGACTATTTATTATTCACATATTTATGATAATGATGGAAAAGCTTTTGGGCCTATGTACCTTCATCATTGGCATCCTAATTACCTGTTTTCCCACAAAAAAGGATAAAAATAATGATGGAAAAAAATTGTCAAAAGAAAGCTATGAAAATCTTACTCCCAATGTCACCATAACTGGCATGCTCAGTTTTTTTCATCTGCAGTCACAGATAAACTGCTCAATGCAGACTGAGCTGGGTAAACCTAACTGGAAAACAGCTGATCCGTCACTTTAGTGGAGACTAAAAAAATCGCAACAAGTATTAGAAGATTGCCTCAAAATTCTGCCTAGGCATTCTCACAGAGCTCCCAGTATGGCTGCTCTGTTTACATTTTGTTCACCCTAAAATAGAACTGTTATAAAATGCAAACGGGTGCGTTGGTGTGGAGAAAAGATGAAATCTCCTTATAGACCGGTTAGCTATACATCCATGAGCTTTCTCCAGATGATTCAACACACACACACACACACACACACACACACACACACACACACACACACACACACACTAACTGGAAGATAAGAAGTGGAACTGCACTTCTAACAACAAAACAAAAAAATCAGAAGAATACATCTATAAGAATACATGGGCACATATCCCCCAAGCAGAAAACGATCATCTTTGTTTGTAACACCATATCCAGAATCTGCTGTGTAGTGATTTACCTTATTAAGAGTTTATTATTACATCTCACCGTATGCTGCAAATGCACATTATGAGTCCATCTTTGCTTGCTTTTCACCATGAAAAGGCAGTTCCTGGATTGTTTTTCTGAGATGCACTATATAAATTTGCTTTAAAAAATAAATCATCTTAAAAGCTAAAATAAGGGCTATATTCTGTTTTGTTATAATTTTGCATCTCATGCTTTTCACAACAAACGCAATAACTGCATTTATGCCTGTGTCAATTTGTATATGTCAGTATTTTTGTAAAACATAAGCATTAACATAAGTTCTGGGTAAATTTCAGCCAACTGAAACAAATTAGTCAAGAAAATGAGACATGAAATAAGCCATTGCACTTGTGGTTTCATGTTTAATAACCTTGGTAATAAAGTCTATATTGTGTGACAATTATTATTGGTGTGCAAATCCAATTTTAACACAAATGATGTGAGATAATTAGCTGCTGTTACATGTTTTCACTTATCATTTCTGTAACTCAAAGATTAAATCTGAAGGGATGGGATATTCTTATGGTGTCTATTTCATTGTGAGCACATGCATTAGTAAGGCAGGCAGATTCTTACTGACAGCATATGAGCCATCCATCCTTCCTTCCATCCATCTTCTTCTGCTTATCCAATTCAGGGTTGCAGGAGGGCTGGAGCCTATCCCAGCTGACATACCAATTCCCTAAAACCATTGTTTTCTGCTCCTACCACAGCCTGGTGAGACCTGATCCCAATCAAAGTAACTGATAAAAGTGAAATTCATACATAAAACTGCCAAACAAATTCACATCTTTTGAAATGAAGCAAATCTCAGCCCTCCTGAGGAGGCTGTTGTGTGAGTAAGCTATTCATTGCATTTAGTCCTAAAGGCTTTCTATACAGTCATCTGTCTGGATCTCACTTGGCTTCACATTCCCACACAAACTGCAAAACAAACTGCATGATAGACAGCAGCAATACCAGAGCTCTGCTCAAAATAATGAAAAAATAAATACATAAATAATTTGGTTTGTGTGAAAAGATTCTGCATTACACTCTATTACACTCCATTCCATTCATACCTACTCCTGCTATTTCATCTGAGTTTGATTTTCTTTTCAAAAAAACTGCAGTAATATCTTGTGGTTGAAAAGCCACATGGCTCCTGCTGAGAAACTTTGCCACTTTGCTACGGAAGCAGAATTGATGATGATGATGATGAAATGTGTGAAATCTCAACATTAATATAAAATATGTAAGCTTAACTATTTTTATTAAGTTGTAACACAAATCTTTAATAAGGTACAAACAACAATATGGTTTAATTCTCTAAGTTTACACGTATTGTGATGAAGATTAATGTCCTATACATCAGTAACTTGACTTGAAACACTCCATACCTTCCCTCCTTGCTACAAATTTAATTATGCTCCAATTAAAAACTTTCCCTGTATTATCATTGTAAAGAATACTAATACTGACAAGAATAAATTATGCACCCTTATATCATCTGTTATATCCACAATACCATGCTGAGGTCTAACCAGCAATGAGCGTGTAAAATAATGCAATACACACTAAAACTAAAATAGACCTACTACATCCTAGACTCTGGACCTGGATCAGCTGTGATTTTTGGAATAATTCTGAAGCATGACAATTTTTTCCATTTTCATTAGATACTCGCAAGAATAAAAGTCACTTTTGACAAAGAATAGTTAGGTATGATTCATTACAGGTGCATGTTGTCATATGTGTTTGTATTTAAATGCAGAATGGGAGGCAGAGCCTTTCTGTGGAACCAGCTCCCAGTCTGGATTTGAGAGACACACACTCTCAGCTTTAAAGATTAGGCTTCAAACGTTCCTTTTTTGATAAAGCTTATAAGTGTTTTTATTGTTTTGTTTTGTTTTTTAAATTTTAATAATCTTATTTTTCTCTCCCACCTAAATGCCCCACCCCCTCCATCCTGAAGGCATCCCGACATGGACCAACCCAACCGACCTGGTGGGGTGGGTTGATGCACTGGATCCACAGATGATGCACTGGGTGTTTCTTCTTCATTCAACTTTTTTCACTTTGTTTTTATACACCACTCTCTTTTTCATCATTAGTTATTATTTATCTCTTGCTCTCTTCCACAGTATGTCTTTTGTCCTGTCTTCCTTCTCTAACCCCCAACCAATCACAGCAGATGGCTGCCCTGGTTCTGCTGGAGCTTTCGTCCTGTTAAAAGGGAGTTTTTCCTTTCCACTGTTGCCAAGTGCTTGCTCACAGGGCTTTTTTGTGATTGTTGGGGTTTTCTCTGTATTATTATAGGGTTTTTACCTTGCAATATAAAGTGCCTAGAAGCAAATATTGTTGTGATTTGGTGCTATGTAAAAAAATTTAATTGAATTTAAAAACTCTCCAGTGTAATTCTAGTAGATTCATAACTTACTCACTTACTTGTGTGTGCGTGTGTGTGTGTGTGTGTGTGCGTGTGTGTGTCTGCTTTGTAGCTAAACACTTCAAATTTCCAATTAAAATAATAAACTTTAGGTTTTAAGGTTAGCATAAAGGCTATGGCTATGGTAAT
>VUQJ01000258.1:26653-40683 GCA_015108635.1 Andinoacara biseriatus
TTCTTTTGTCTTTTTCTTTTTTTTTTTTTTTTTTTCCTTTCTTTAATTTTTTTAAAAATTTTTTTTTTTTTTTTTTAAATACAAAATTCACTGAATTATTTGTCTGGACTTGGCTTCACCTCTGAATTAATCTTAACATTATCACTTACAGAGAAGTGGTTCCAGTACGTTTATTCTTTTTCTTTCTTTTGTTCTTTTCTCTGGGTTTCAACACACTGTCAAAAGTGACAGTGTGTTGAAAGTCCATTTTAAAATTACCATTAACAAATAAATACTGGATGTAATTCCTAGCATAACTCCATAATTTCATTCACAACTGAATTCTAATCAACCCAAGTAACTGTAATTGCACAGGCATGTTTAAGTGGCTGCAGTTGTCAGTAATCAAACAGAAAAATAAATTTTTATCTGTGTGTGTGTGTGCGAGTGAGTACCTGGTCAGGAGAGATGTTGCCCTCTGCTGCTACCATAGCTCTGAGACAGGACAGGGAACCAAACAGTGATACAGCCAGCCCCACTCGCAGGTACCTCTGACCCTTTGTGTTGAACACCAACGTCACACACATTGGCCTGTGAGATAAAAAGAGGGATGAAGGAAAAGAGTAAATGTGTGTGTGTGTGTGTGTGTGTGTGTGTGTGTGTGTGTGTGTGTGTAACGGGTAGAAGATGTAGAAGACACAGTGGGAAAGGTCCATACATGTTCAGGCACAGAGTACTGAGTTATTCTGAAGGGTTTTTTTGTTTGTTGATATTATTACATATTTTAAACTCTGACACGCTGAGTTATTTATACAATATTTTTGTATGCAGATGCACACATAGCTACCTCACTTACTGTAGGGAGAGACACATACAGTGCATAAGAACTAAAACTGTAAACTGATTAACGCAACTGTGCAGAATTCAGGGATGCCAGTGGCAACAAAAACATCTTTATTTGTTATAGAGATGTTTTCGAGCTTAGCTGGGTCTTCTTGAACTTCAGGTATTAAACAGTGACATGAAATGTTCAATAAAAAAATGAATTGCCCTGTTGAGCTGTTTAATATCTAATAAGTTCAGGGAAAAGATTTCCTCTGACACCGTTATATCAAATCTAATTTCATGAGCATAAAATATCACTTTGTCTGCATCTCATTTAATGTCTCGGTTGATTTAACTCTTCAGATTTTGCCTCTGTAGGGTTTCATTTCTCCCTTGTGTTTGTCCAGATTCATGCATGACTGGACAAGCTGAGCAAAAGCCATTGCAGGTCCCCCAGGAAGCTGCTCTATGCTGCAACATGTCTGTTTTACAGCAATATGAACACCTTCTGTGGAGAGCGCAGGGGTGAAAATGATGAGGGGTAGCAGAACAAAATGAAAAAATAGAGAGACAGAATGATCCAATGGTCCAAAATAATTAGAAAATATGGAGTGGTGGGGTGTAGTCATTCTTTCATTAAAAAAACAATACAAAAAAGTATTAATGAAATGCCAGAAAAAGACCCAATAAATGATGAGGCTTCATTTTTTATCACTGTGTCCAGTAGCAGGTTAAAAACCATAAGAAAACAAGAAGCACTCTGAGAGCACAAGGCAGCTCACGCACTGGGCAGTATTTAGTTTTAAGGGAATCAGATTGTATTTTGTAAATATATTCATTTTGTTTTCTTTTTAAATTTAATCCAAGAAGTTTAACAGGTTTAAGAAGTGAAGGCAGTAACTATGCAGAAGCATAGTTTTAAAATAAAATACATTTTAGGAAACCTTGACCTTATTTGACCTTGAAGAGGAGGTCAGAGGTGAAATGTGACATATTTTAAATCTTTATATTTTACTTTCTGTATCTTAATACACAACTGTAAGAATCATAGTTTCTAAGTTATCAGGCTTTTTTTTTTGTTAATTTTCATCCAATAAATCATGAAGTTGACCTTGAAGACCTTCGTGGCTAGAAGCCAAATTTTTATAGATTGTTAACATGACCCCTGTTTACACCCATACAAAGTTTTATCAGGATTTATTCAAAACTTTTTGAGCCATTATGTTTACAGTAGAATGACACGTACACACGCAGGCAAATTCAACCAAGTGCCACCAAAAACATAACCTCCTTGGCAGAGGTAAAAGCAGAAAATATAGAAGCAATTTAGAAACTGCTATAAAAGCTCATTAGTCCATCGAATTTGAACTTTTTTTTACCTGCAATGTGCATTTGAGTGTTTGTTTGCTACTGGGTGTTACAAGAGAAAACCAGAGAGCGAGGAGAGAAAGTAAAGACAGACCATCCCATTTGGAAAGAAGGTAGTGCAATCGCAGATACTTCCTGTTTCTCATCATGCATTATTCAGGTGAATAAAGTGTTACCAGTAGGGATGCTGACAGAGCAGATGGCGCAGTATCTGAGCAGTTGTTTTGTTTATGTTATTCCAACATTAGATGAGAAGTGTGGGATGACACTCGAGACGAATAGGAAATAGAGATATCATCCGACAAAGCAGGCCGTTTGAAGCCTCCTAGCTCCCTGTGGGTTTAGAGTCTGATAGTCTCTATTAAACAGCAACCTGTGAACCTCAACAAGTGCACAACACTAAAACATTCAAAGTTCTCTTTAAGCCACATGCTAGATAAATAGATAATATTTAGAGTTGTTTTCTTGAGCATGTCTTTTTTTTGCTGCAGTGCTTTCCTAATTTAGCTGTTTGAACATGCTATGAGCGTGAACAGTCTTTTTGAGGAAAATGTTTATCTGAAATCAGTATTTCTCTTTATTGCCATCATTGTGCACTGGCTGTTTAAAGTCTGCGACCACGGTGTCTTCATACTGACAGCATCAGGCCGCTGAGGCACATAGTGTGTAAAAGTCGCAGTTACTGCAGGGTGCTTTGAGCTCTGCAAAGCTAAAAACCTCCTCTGGCATTAACCAGCACAAAGAATGTGCACCGGGGAGCTTCATGGCCGAGCAGCTCTTGTAGGTGGCCCAGTCCTTTTTTCCATATGGTGTAGTTTTAAAGCATGAGCTCACTCGAATATTGCAAAACAAATGGAAATACATTGAAGACATTGTGCATTAATAGTTTTCTGTTGCCTTGAGGTGACTGTTTGTTGTGAATTGGAGCTATATAAATAAAATTGATTTGATTTGATTTGTTCTAGTGTGTGTTGAGTTCACTGATCCACTTCTGCACCTAGAGAAAATGTCTGTATGTGGATAGCGTGTTAGTGCAAGTGTAACTGCACATAAGTGATGTGTGAATGCACTCTCTCTTGTATTTTTTTTTTGTTTTTATTTTTTATGGAAAATAAATTGACCTGAGCCCCAGTACTGTGGTACTGACACTATATATAGAAGTTGGCAGACTTGTATGAATTGATTGGTAAAATTCTACTTACAAATGACCTTTTTAAGTAAACATTGATGTCACAAAAGACAGTACTTACTTTTTTTTGACATTTTAAAAGAGAGACTTTCTTTCCCACAGCACTGCTGAACTTTGTTTTAAAAAAAGAATTCAAACTGAGATTGCTGCAAAATCAGGGGTATATTTTTGTATTCGCCTATTACCTGCATTAGTCAGACTTACTCCCAACCCCAAATAATCCTGACTTAGGTTATTTCACTTTGGGTCTTCCGCCTTCACCCTTCATGCAGCTACCTGTGGAGCACAGAAGATTTATGTCTGCAGCACTACACCCTGTTTTTGATGTTTATACCTGCAGTCCCGCAATATGATAGCGTAAATTTGTCAAAAATGAAATATCTGTTTACCCTGATATTCATCTAGCAATGGATAACTAGAAAATAAAGATATACAGTGATTCCTCACCTATCGCGGGGGTTACGTTCCAGAGACCCCCGCAATAGGTGAAAATATGTAAAGTATCGGTGTTATATTTATTATATATTTATTCTATTATTTATATATATTAAGGCTTTATAAACCCTTCCCACACTCCTACTGTATAAACCTTTCCCATGCTCTTACTACAACTTGAATGATGAAGATGATGAATTATGTAGATGTGTAGTACTGATGGTGATGAAGGTGGTCCAGTATCTTCACCCTTTTTATTTATAAATAATTTATTTATTTTATTAACAATGACTGGGAGTTATCATGATCGCTTATTTCATATATTTTGAATAGGATTACAGGCATTGCGTACAGTTTGGGTATTTGATCCATACAATCACTTGAACATTCACAAAGGGAGAAACAGGCTTTATCCAATCAAATACTCCATACACCTACTATGTACTGTAGGCTTTGTCCTATTAGACTCTATCCCAGCTAACAGATATTCAATAAAAACTCATATCTACACAAACAGCCAGTTTTGAATAATAAGCTAACCTAAAATGCATGTCTTGGGACTGCAGGAGAAAACCAGAACAAAAAAAACTTATAGACTTCACACAGAAAGGCCCCCGTGACAGTGTGAACCTCTGAATTGTTTTTAGAACTTCTCTCACAATTTTAAATTGAATAACAATAAGTTTATTAGCAATGCAGCCAAGGCTGCTCAAGGTTAGATGCTGCAAGGTTAGATGGTCAGTAGAAAGCATTACCATCCTGCATTTCTCTCTCTGTCTGCCATACTGGCATTATCTACAGCACCCAGGCCTTGATGCCATGTCGGCAGCCAGGCCCTTCTGTCTCTCTAGGGGCCTCAGACTTATCAAGCATTCAGCTGGGATACTGCTGCAGCAGGACGGTGCAATGAGGCCACTGTGTGTGTGCCTGTGTGTATGTGTGTGTGAGTGTGTGTGTCTCTCAGGTCAGTATTTGGCCAGCAGTAAGTCCAAGTTGAACCTGAATGAATTTCTCTCTGTGCTAGGCTATGGCAACTGCAGGAACAGGCTGCATTCTGTCACAAGGCAGCAAGTGTCTAAGCTGCAAAAATGAGTGTGAGATAGCCCGGTGGATGAAGAGCAGATGCACAGCAGCGACATCTGCATATCTGAAGATAGGAAGCTGCATTAGGCAGTGAATCCAGGCAAACTGAGAAACTGGAAAGGCCTGGAATTCAAGTGATGTCTTTGTTATTAATTGATTTATTTAACCTAATGGAACCTGTTATGTTAATTGGTGATTCTAAACTGGCCGTGAATGTGACCGTGAATGGTTTTGTGTATCTCTATGTTAGCCCTGAGACACACTGGCAACCTGTCCAGGTAGTACCTTTTGCCTTGATGGGTTAGGCTCCAAAGGTTGAAGATGAACCAGAACTTTGATAGGAATCCCTAAAGGTCACAAGAGCTCATTTGCTAATGAGAACGATATGTCTACATGGACTACAGCACCAGGTGAAACAAAGCTAATCAAACGTTCCACGCAGTCTTGAGAAAAGATCTAATTAGGCAAGATTATTTAAATCAGCACATGTCTGCACCCTGGCAGTGTAGCAGAAGTATCAGTTATTTAGAACAGTCAAGTAAAAATAAATTAGACTGAATGTACAATAATTAATTCGCAATCATTCAAATACAACCCACATAGCTAGTAGTGCATGGGTGTGTTGAAAACTATCAGCGATGTCCTTATTTTATGAGCTTGTGATAGGTTTGAGGAAAAGTGAGGATGAGTGAGGATGAGGTTGATGAGGTCAATGTGCTACTACTACTTTATTTGGATGGCAAGAAAAACAGGTGACCGGCAAGATTTTTGTTCTCTGCAGTCCTCCACCGTTATGTTTCTGGTCAAAAAACCATCCCATTTGACTCTCGTGCTATCTCCCTTTCTCGCCGTTCACATGTCAGAGTTGCACTGTTTTACCACAGAACGCTGCAGACATGCAGCTTCGTCAGGTAAAAATTGAAATGCAGGAAATGTTTGGTCAGGAACTTTTGATGGCTGGCTGTTACTCACGTATACTGATTATGCAAATGAGCGTATGTCTCTGTATAGTCATAATGGTCAAATTTCCTTCTGAAATGTTTGCTGCTGTTTTATTTCTAATGCTTTCCCTTTCTTATGCAGTCTAGAAGATCCCATCCATATCACTGATATCTGGTGACAACCTCATATGTTCAGAATGTCAACTGTCAGGCAGCCAAGAAAAGGTTTTGCATGACTGCACAGCAATCTGTGAGGGATTTTCCTTTAAAACCAGACTGCGCTAGAAACTTCTAAAAACAGATATAACACCTTTAGATAGACCACAGTGAGACCAAAGTGAAAGAAAAATCCACAGGAAAAATCTGCACTCACGTGTTTAATTAAAGATGCTAAAAAAAAAGCAAATATTTAGCTTATGAAGTGAAAGAAATTGGTTTTTTTAAATAGGTTATTACCCTACGAGCATAATAAGTTACATCTTTTTTTACGATTAGTGAGCAGACAGCAACAAATGTACGTTGGAATGAGCCGCATGTCTTATGTCTTATACATTACCTGGTTTGTCGTAGAGGAATAGGCAGAGAGATGCATAAAAATGGGTCAAAGGTGTTGCTCTGTTTAAGGCAATGAGGGCATGTCAGAGAAGACCTGGAGACAGAGAGAGAGAAGACAGCTTTTAATTCTATCAATTTTCTTCCATTTATACAATTCAGGATTGTGATTGGGCTGGAGCCTATCCCAGTTGTTACAGGGCAAGAGTACACGCTGGATAGGAAGACAATCATAAATGAAGTTATAGGTTATTAATTTATTGCTTTGTATGACAATCAATTGTCTTAAGAAATATACAAGTACATATTTTTCACCCTTTCTAACACTGTTTTCCCGCTCAGTTGTGGTCTATTTTCAAATCAGCCCACTGCAAGAAGCTTTAAATATTCCAAAGAAAAGAGCCATTAAAGAAACCCTTATAATTTTCCAGAACTTTATACACACTTTTGTACTGTTGCCACTGTGAGCAATCTCACATTTTCTTTGTGTACAGTGGTGACTAATTCCTGAAAGATGGCACAAAACCAACAGAGGTTCGGTGCTGACCAGAAATTATACTGGTTAGAATACAGTAATGAAACAGCAAATTAAATGGCAATGGAGTTGGAAAGAAAAAAAAGAAAATTCAGAATAAAAAGGCACGAAAAAAGATGAAAGACTGAGGAGATATTTAACAGCAGAAGGAATGGTGATGGGGGCTAAAGTGGGGGGAAAAATAACAACTAAAAAACAAAACAAAACACACACAGACACACAAACCCACACAGCAGACCAAAATAAAGGGCAGCAGCCACAGGAGGCTGGAAGGCAGAGCAAATAAAAGTTAAGAACAAAGAGACTAAAATAAAAAGACAACAAAGTGTGAGTACAGCTTAAAAATGAACAGAAGGTTGGCAGCAAGACAGTCAAGTTGACAAACGCTGGGAAGCAAAGCTGATAGAGAAAAAAGACACAGAAGGGACCTGTCGAGCTTTCTGAACAAACAGAAGTGGAGAAGATCAGAGTGGAGGACTGACAGGAGGATAGATACCCAACATGTGGGCCTTTATCAGCAACAATCTCAATTCAAAGGCAGGCAGAAACCTCACGATGAAAAACACTGTGAAAGTAGTAAATACAGTACACTGTGGCTATTGCGCCTGTTAGCTTATTTTTGCTCAAAGACTAGAAAAAGTGTGAGACAGCTAGCCATGTTCTGTTGAAAAGGCATTCATATACATCACTACAAGCAGCTTTGACACTCACTGATTGAGGAGTTATACATCAATTTGATTAAGCTTTGTATAACTTCCAAGTTTCTTCAGCTTTAATTTTATTCTACAAACACAGAGGACATGACAGTTTTCCAGAAGAGAAGCCAAACTATCTTGACTGCCCCTAATGGATGGTTAATTATACATTTAATACGAGAGCCTGACCATTTAATTGGCAATAAATCAAAATTTAAAAAACAAAGAATAGATGAGAGAAACACCCTTCAACACCATGTTATGAGTATTGACAGTGCATACTTTATTCACCAAGGGGCACCATGCAACATGTTTTCGCTGCAAATACTACCCAGGAATTTCTCGAAGGATGTGTGACAACAATAGGTTGTAGTATGGCATCGTAGGCCTCTGGCAATGGATAACTAAATGGATATGGGCATGATAGCGCAGGAAGTACAGTAAGTTACCACTTATGCAAGAAATGTTCCTGGTATTTCCTTTGCCTTCATCTTAAGAATCCACAATCAAAATCTAGCCTCAAATAACCTTTTGTTATTCTCTACACGAAACTGCAATCTAGCCTCTTTATGTGGCAATCAAAGAAAAGCACCATGTTCAGTGTGTTCTAGTGCCACATAATCCTCTCATAGTGTAGGAATGTAATCCTATTATTCGTTTGAGATAACTGAATGTAATTCAGTGGCTTTCCTCGGTTTATGAACTCATTTTGAAGTTGTAGCCAATATCAAAGTGCTTATTCACACTGTTTTCTATTTAACCATTTTCTTAGAACCAACTCAACAGACCGGAGGAGAATTACAAGAAACCATTCATCTCCATCACAGCAAACTCCATTATGGTTTATAGGTGTGTAACTGAAAAAGGCTTTTGAAAAACTTTTCTATAAAAGTAGTTATTATTTCCAAGGCTAAGTGTGGATAGTCATAATGTAGCTAAACTGGAGTGTTTAATGTGTTTTTTGTTTTGTTTTGTTTGTTTTTTTTAGTCTTATTTCAGTCTGATTAATGCTGCATAATGCTCTGTTATCACTGACAGCATTTAGAGTGTGTGCACAGCTACACGTGTGTGTGTTGCCAGATGCTGCAATGTCTTACTATGATTTGTCAGTTGAGCTGTAACCATGTTTGTGGAGACAAAAACTTGTCAAACATACAAGTATGATGGAAAAAATAACAATTTTTAAACGCCACATTTCCTTGCTGTCAGTGCTTAGCCCAGTGTGCTGCGGCAGCCAGCCTAAGGCTCACTAATGATGCCAGTTTGTACTCAGCAAAGCAGACTGACAGGCTATATTCACTCAAAAACACAATGTTGTGCAAAGCCCCAAAAGTTACTTAGACTTACATTGAAATGTGCACGCAGGAAAAACCCACACACAAACAAAAAGCATCACTTAAAAAGCTTGAGGCTGTCAGTGTTTCCAGTCTGGTGGAAGATATGAGAACTTTACTTGCTGATGTCCGTGCATGTTTGTTTGTGCGTCTGACACAAAAAGCAAGGGCTGTACAGAATCTACGATGTTCAGGTGTCAAATCAAAAGACCGTCAATCTTTAGTTTAAACCAGACACCCGGGGCTCCAACACACACGCCCACACACATGCACAGCAACAGCAGCTTCCTTTATTTGTCATGAAGAAAGTTGAAGCACTCAGCATCCCTCCGTCCTGCTCACAGTAAAATAAATAACACTCCAGCAGCAGCATCTCAAAACATTATGCGGTAACACGTTGCCTGATTCCAGCATTTTTCATACTGTTACTCAAAACTGGGAAGCTTTGCAGCAAAATACGAAAAGACGAATGATATACAGCAGGCATGTGGCTGTATCTGTCTCACACTCTCTCTATCTCTCTTTCTCACACACACACACACACACACCCAGCTAACAAAAACCTCACTGTTTAGTCACTGCAGTACAGCAATGACTTAAATCTTAAATTGAGTTTATTTTTATAATGTTTTTACTCACTAGTTGGAAAATTTTGACTTCAGGGCTTCTGGCAGAAAGCTTTTTTTTTTCCTTTTAGATTATTTTTAGTTTTCAGTCATATTTTTGGACATCTACTAAACCTATCCACAACATACCCGAGGCTGCAATAAACATCACAGTCCTCTATAAGTCATTGCTCTTATTGGGACTGAAAGAGAGAAAGCTCAGCAAGTTCATTTTCTTCCGTCTGCCTTTCAGTCAGTCAGTCATGTGTCACAGGTTTTGAGCTGGAGAGTACTCTTATTTCTCTATGAGAGAGTACAAGCAGAGACCTCCTGTCAGGGGAAATTAACTCAGCTAAAGGACTGCAGAGATTCTCTCTCACACACACCCACCCACATTTAAAGTCTCATACAAACTCTCACTTTCCCAAATATTAATTCCCCCCCTTAGATTTAGAGAAAATTGCCTCAGTGTCACCTGCATACATATGAGCTTCCTCCTTCTGGGTTGAAACTACAACCCATGAAATAAATGGTCAATAAAATGATTCATGTCAGCCCGTGTAACAAATAACAGTAGGGAACCATGACTGCACTTTCCCATTTTTCACTGGTAAGGACGAACATTCAGATTTTGTAACATTGTGGCTTCTTGTTTTTTGAACTCTGCTAGTTTCAGGGCAGATATTCGTTTCTCTGGCTTTTTGCTTCATGGCAACTTAGTTTTGCAAAGTTGGGTCAGGGAGAATTGCTCACAGGATTACATAATTGAATCAAGTTTTAAGAAAGGCAAAACCTCAGTGTTCCTGTTAGTGCAGCTGGAAGATATTTGGAAAAAAGCATTAAATGTTAATGGACCAAATTAATACTATGATTATACATGTCAGCATTAAGCATGTCAGGATTGAGACCGGATGTCCTGAAGGTTTTTTTAAACGGATCAGTATCTGCTGTTTTTTGTTTTGTTTGGTTTTGTTTTGGATTTTTTGCAGATCTTTAAAGATACCATTGTTTTCAAACAAAGGCACCGCCTAGCAGGGCTAAATGCACTCATGGCACTGTAATAACCCTGTTTGTTGTCACATGAAAAACAAAGATTTATTAACTCTGTGAACCCGACTTTTGACCTTGATCTCCAGGAGTTGATCTCTGTATAACATCTTGATATGGAGAACAATCATGCAAAGTTTCATCAAAATCCTTCAAACTATTTCTTAGATTTGAATTGGATGAAAAAACTTAACAAAAAACAAAGATTGAACCATATGACCTTGACCTCAGTGACCCCATATACAATCCCAACTTTGCTTTGGTCATGGGTCATCTACCCACGAAGGTTGGTAAATGTAAGCCAAACTGTTCTCAAGTTATTGAGCAGAAACTTCAATGGACGCCACCTAGACGCCGACCTGCTTGCCATGGCTGATCGCATACTATGAACATATAAAGGCCTAAAACATAATATACAATTCTGTAGAATATAGATAATATAGATATAGATGTAGATGTGAACTAAGAACCACCATCAGATTAACTTTTTTTTATCAAATTTTGCAGATGGACAAACTTTTGGGCACACAGCTCTCAAAACCTTTCAACCTTTCACTGCAATGAATAACAAGTAACCTTTTAATTCATACTTCCTGCCTCCCCGTTACCTACACCAGCTCTCTTTTGACTTCTCTGTCCTTTCTCTGTGCGTCTGCCTTGTCCGTTTGTCTGTATTTCTATGCCTGTGTCTGTTTCTCTCCACACATGCAGTGTTTGTATCTGAAGTTCAGGGTAAAACTGTACCACATAGTGCAGTTACATAAGGTGAAGCTTCTCTAAGCAAGCAACTCCTGCGATATCTGCTCCACCCAGCTGCCGAAAGTGTGCATGCACACACATCCACATGAGCACAACTGGATGTCACAGGTGATTTTACGGTGGGTCGCCACTGGTGGAAAAATACTAGCCTGCTTTAATGAGGCCTGAACTTCCATTTAGGTCTCAGAATGGAAAACTTACACAGAAACCTTTGTATGAGGCCAACTCCAGGGGTTTGATTCTGACTCAGAGTCTTTCAATGCATATCAGCTCTGAAGGGATACAGCAGCTTATAAACTGTAAACATAAAACCATTCTTTAAGCAAGGAGGTACAATAAGTAGGCAGGCAACACTGTACATCAAACTGTGATATTTGTCCCAGCTATTAAGACAAGAGTACCGCTGAGCAGCTCCCAACGCTTCAAAATATGTCTCCTACAACAGAAAAGAACGTGTTTATTGTTCGAAATGAAACTGAAATTATGCACATGGTAGACAGTAATTATACAGTGCAGTGTTTGTATAACTTATCAAACTATGTACATACTTAGGTAATGCTCAAATGAATGCAATGTATTCAGGATACTAAGAATAAATATAGAAGATTTTTAAGGTCAAGATCATTTGAAGGTCAGGCTAATGGGTAGTTACGTCATTTGAAAAGCAATACTGTAAGTGTACTGTAGATTGCATTCGAGAATGAAAATAAATTTTTTAGAAAAAGAAAAATTAAGGGCAATGATAAAACTAGACATTATGGCCAATGTTAAAGTTTTTGTGGCCAACATTAAACGTTTAGTTTCAAAGTCAAAATGCATGCCAGCGTTATGATCGATATGACATCTTTTTTTAAAAACATTTTTCATATCTTTCATGTTGTTATTATCTGAGCCTGGGTCACATATGGGCAACATGCCATTGCATTGTGCAGTATACATTCAGGAGTAATGATCACGCAATCAAGATCACCTTGATGGAACAACACTTAATAGAATTATTTCCTGGAAGATTGGTAGAGCAGCTCTCACTGGAAATGAGTGGATGGAGGGACTACGGAGTTTCTGTTGAGGTAATAATAGTATGTTTTGATTCACACCTCTGGGCAGGAAAACAGAGTACTCCTCCATGAAAATACAAAACTGCATTATCTCAAGGACAGACTACCCAACAGAGGGGTAATAATGTGAAGGAAAAAGCTTCAGGACATCAAAAAATGAGTGCAGCTAACAGGTGACAGCTTAGGTGGTATATACAGTATTTGTTTATTGTTTCAATAACAGCTTTTGGTGTAAAAATCATCGTCGTCTTCCCTTTTCTGTCTAAGTAGCGGAATGGTCATTTTAAGTTCCAGCAGTAAAGACAGTTTAAGCTTGCACTGTTGGTTTATCCACTCCAAATTACAATGTGACTTTTGTTTTTGCTAAATCAAAAGGCAAAAGAGATCAAAGACTTACTTTCACTTAATAATGCCCTGCACTCAACGGCCAGCACCTACTTCAAAGTATAACAGGGAGTGGGGAGGAAAAGTGCTGCATGAGGATGGACTTGGAGTAAGCATTGTGGGTGGTGAAAGCATCAAAATCAAGGTATAGACGGTCAATGTCTGGCCATATTTTCAGCAGCCACTCTCTTCTGCAGCATGGACTGACCAGATAGAGCCCTCAGAGAGGACAGCACGAGTACATTCCAAACATAGGTGCATCTTTAGGGGTAAACAGAGCTCCTGCACACCATCTTTGAAGATAAGAGGAAGCTTGCCCTCCCTAACAGGGTGGTGAGTCTTCAAAGGATGTCGTATATGAGTGGGAGAGAGACCTTTATAATAATCTTGGTTAAAGAAATGCTAACTTGACTAACTTCAGTTCATATTTTTAACTGACAATGAATGTAGCTGTTAAAGTCTCTTATCAGCTATGAATAACTACAATAAACAAATTAAGATAATTTTTGATTACCAAACTAATGTTTATGACTGTTAGTTTAAGTTCAAGGACTTAGAAAAACAATGATTTGTTTGCATGCATGTAGTTTTCAGTCTACCGGTACTTTCACTGATCTGAAAACGTGAAAGTCATAGTATCACAATATTATATAGTGCACAATATTTATCATACAAATTATATAATATTCTTTCACAATAAATCTACATCTAAATAAAAGCCACTGTGATAAGAAAAAAAGTAACCTTCAACTATCTTGTTTGTCTAGCCAGAGACTGAGGCTCAGGCTTTCCGCACATCTCCCTGGCCATTAAAAATAGATGCCACAAACTGAGAGTGACAGACGGAGATGGGAGGGAGGCTTTGACAAAGACTCATCTAAACGAGTGACTTGAGCACCAACTCCCACATAGGAAACCCAAACCCCAAGACAGTCTTGGCTCTAATCGCAAACATTTATTCAGATCAGACACATCCACTAAATTCCTCTGAGGAGCATCTCTGTAAGATATAAAAAGACTCAGTAACAAAAAAGCGACCATGTGCAGGGAAGGCTGAAGCGAAACATAGATGGAGGCCTTTTCAGAGGACAACACAAGCAAAGACAAAAAAAAATAAAAGCCTGTGAGATTGGAAGTGACTGATGGCTCTTGGGGTAGTCTACATTTGGAGGCAAAGTGACCCTGGTGGTTACATAAAGAGGAATGGAGGGGGGGGGGGGGGGGGAGAAAAATTTTCCAAA
>VUQJ01000262.1:2388-16918 GCA_015108635.1 Andinoacara biseriatus
AGAAACCTAAACCAGACCATAACAGAACTCTAAATACAACACACAGGGAACACTGGGACGTCAAACCAAACATAAGACATGAGGACAAAACATATGTAGGAACCATAACAGAACAGGGGACATGGGAGACAAACCAGACTTGATGGAGAAACACTTGAACACAGAAGAAAACAGGAATCAAAGACACCAACTAAACAAAAGACAAACCAAAATCCTGATGCATAACAAAACACAAACATAATGCACACTGGGCCACCGGCCCAGGATCATGACAGTTCCAGCGAATTTGATGTCACTGTTCTGCCTTCATTGCTATATAAACAATAGTGACTTTTTTTAATTAAAAATTTTTTAGTATGATGGGCAGTTGTGGTCCTTTATTGAGCAGATCTGGTTTTTCCTGTCATTAGTTTGGCCTTTTTTTATGGTTCTTGTCCCTTCCAATAAAAATTTGTTTCCAACTCATTCATTTTTCTATCGTCACACTCCACCACCCCCTTAGTATCGCATAGGAAATGGGAAATATGATTAATTAAGCTTAATAGTGCCCATGCTCTGAGAAAACACTCACTGGTCACTTAGCCTAATCCTAAACAACTACAATCTGTCATTTTTGTTTTTATTAAATTGTTCTAAGTCTTACCCATTAGGGAACAAAGAAAATATTCATCCTATTTGACATATCCAAAACTATTCACATAAAATAAATAAATAAATAATACAGGCCTCTGGCACAAAGAGAGTGAGAGTACCCGTACTTTATGTTTTTGTACTGTCTGGTGCTGTAAGCAAGATGTTAGCTGTATTTAGGATATACCCACTCAGGTGCTCAGGTGTTGCTTAATCTTTCTGCCTGTGTAGACACTGATGAGTGTAAGATGGGCACGCACCGCTGTGGAGTGGGCCAGATCTGCCACAACCTCCCCGGCAGCTACCGCTGTGACTGTCAGACTGGCTACCAGTTTAACGCCCTAACCAAAGTCTGCACTGGTACGTATCACTGCGTCATGATGATGATCAGACTGAAGGTTCAGGCTGATCATCATTGAGCATTTTATGAAACCAGAGCCGAGTTTTGTACTAAATTTTATGTCAGGTGTGGCTAAATTGAGTAGGAAAGCACTTCCTGCTTTCTCAGCATATCACTGGTAACAAGTGCTGTCTGTGAGAGGATTTCAGGAGGGGTTTTTTTTGGTGTGGATGGATTTGTGGTGCATTGGGTGTAGGGGTGGGCGTTGAGGGGTGGAGGCAAAAGTTCTGTTGACATGTAATAACATTTTTTAGATTATGTTCCCAAGTCATGTTATTCCTTTCGATACATGGTGAATCAGTGTAAGATACTGTTAGCCTAGTTGAGTGATAAAGGATAGTTTGGTGAGCCTGCTAAGCTAACTGGGGCAAATGTTTTAGTTCAAGGCAACAGTGAATGAAACAAAGTGGATTTATATGCTTTATTTAGCAGTTGTATGCATAATTTCTATTCAAGAACCTGAGCAAAGACAATCATCCATCCATCCATCCATTCTTTATCTTCCGCTTTTCTGGGGCTGGGTCGCGGGGGTAGGAGCCTAAGCAGAGAAGCCCAGGCTTCCTTATCTCCAGCCACCTCCACCAGTGCATCAGGAGGGACCCTAAGACGTTCCCAGGCCAGCCGAGAGATTTTTTTTTTCTCCAGTTCCTCAGCGGAGATGGACGCACTTTTCTTCTCTCCCTAATCCTTCCTTTTTTACGCTGCTTTGCTGCTTTAGAGTCTCTCTTCACACAACTTTCGAACTGGAATTTATAATTATGGATCTGGTCAGCTGGTCTCTCATTGCGATTGTTTTGATCAAATTTTCACCATGAGGAGATTGGGGAAAGGAGAACCCTATTCCCTCTTATCCTATTGACATTCCCGGGTGGCTACGTTATGGATTCCTGTGAGGGTGGAAGATGACGTGCCTGACCATACTGTCGATAGAGGACATGCACATTTGGCTTTTTTCTCTGAATCGGACCTGGAGATGCTGGTCGTTACAATTAAGGAAGTCTGGGCAGCTGTTTGGCCTTGGTAAGGCTGCTTTAGATGGGAACGCAGGAAGGGTACAGACTCAACCTCAGACTCAGTATATCTGGAGCTGATTTGGAGGGATTAGATTTTGGAGAGGAACCTGTTTCTGCACAGCGAAGGAACAAACCAAGAATATTCGGATGAATTGGATTTTTTTTTTCGCCTTGGAGAGATGCCACAAAAACTAAAGGCTGTCAAAAAATTAATTGTACCAAAAACAAGTCGTAGAATCAGGAACTTGGCTCTCTGGCAGCCTTGGACTGCTGCTTATCTCAGTTTTCTCCTGAATGTTTTGTAAACAGACGCTCTTCGCCCCCGCTGTCCTGTCTTCTTCTGATCTGTGTTGGACTGATCTCCCTTGAACTAGCTGATGATGAACATTCCACCTCTTATCACAACTGTTAGCTGAGTAGCCCGTCCGTCTGTTGATCTCCCGCTTCTTTCCCACGTCACTCGTGAACGAGACCCCGAGATACTTGAACTCCTCCACTTGGCGCAGCAACTCGTGCCTGAGCCGGAGAGGGCAGTCCACCCTTTTGAGGACCATGGGCTCGGACTTAGAGGTTCTGATTCTCATGCCAGCCGCTTCACACTCGGCTGCAAATCATTCCACTGTGAGCTGGAGGCCACCACCTGATGAGGTCAACAGGACCGCATCATCCACAAAAAGCAGAGACGAGATTCTGAGGCCACCAAGGAAGGACCCTTACGCCACCTGGCTACGCCTAGAAATTCTGTCCATAAAAATTATGAACAGAATTGGTGACAAAGGGCAGCCCTGACGGAGTCCAACACCCACAGGAAACGAGTCTGACTTATACAGACCAAGCTCTCACAGCAGTTGTACAGAGACTGAATGGCCTTCAACAACGAGCCAGACACCCCATACTAATGCAGTCCCACAGGATACCCTGAGGGACACGGTCAAATGCCTTCTCCAGGTTTGCCAAACTCCCACGCACACTCGAATATCCTTGAGAGGATAAAGAGCTGGTCAGGCGTTCCACGACCAGGACGAAAACCGCATTGTTCCCCCTGAATCCAAGGTTTGACTAATGGTTGGGCCCAATCATAACAAAGCAAAACAAAAAGGCCAAAGTAGAAATAAAAAACAAAACAAAAATGAGAACATGAGAACAAAAAAAATTATTAGTAAAATACAGGATCTGTGTGGAGCAATGAGGATATCTACCTCATATTAATTATCTTCATATTAATTGGTTAAATGGCATCCAACTGGATAATTAATGCAAGCAGATGTTTATGCTTACAAATATTTGCATAGTAGTAGTGGATTAAAGCATTAATTAATACAATAGAAGAGAGTGGAAAAAAAACATCCATACAGGTATATGATGAGCAGGAATAGCACACAAGTTGAGATAGGAGAAAGGAAAGGATCAGGAGCAGTAAGCCGGGCTCTGGAACAAACAATGGCAAAAATTAGACTCCACAGACCTCAGTTAGTATGTTAAATGTTAAATTTCATGGCAGTACAGTGAGAAAAAGACTGAACAAGTATGACGTGTTTGAAAGGGTTGTCAGGGTCTCTCTAAAAAGAACATGGCAGTATAGTTTAGTTTTGTAAAGTTGTATCTGAACAAAACACAAGACTTCTGGAACAATGTTCTTTTTTCAGATGAGACCAAAGTGGAGATTTTTGGAAATAATGTACAGCGCCACATTTGGTGAAAACTAAGCACAGCATATCAGCACAAACACCTAATACCAACTACCAAGCATAATGGATGAGGGGGCATGTTGTTTTGCACCTTGCAGTCATTGATGAGCCCATGAACTCCTTTGTGCACCAAAATATTCTACAGTCAAATGTGAGGCCAAAAGCTAAAGCTGCTGAAACTGGATCATGCAACAGGACAATGATCCTAAGCACAGCAGCAAATGTACAACAGAAGTATCAGGCAATGACCTGAGAATCCGGAGCTGAAATGGTGAGGTAGGACCTTATGAGAGCTGTGAGGAAATGAATAGCTGCTAGCCTCAAAGAAGTGAAGCAATGTCATAAAAAAGAGTGGGACAAAATTCCTTCTGTGAGGGACTGATAAAGTCATAGAAAAGACGATTACTTGAAGTTATTGCTGCTAAAAGTGGTTCAAGAAGCTGTTGAATCAAAGGATGTAGTTAGTTCACACAATGCATTTTGACATTTTTTGGGCACATTTTCACATTTGTGAAAGTGCCCAAACTTTTTACTGGCATTGTATGCTTCAACTAAGTTTGAAAAATTAGCTGATAATATTAAAGCGTAAATAGCTACTTTATTAGTCATATTAGTCATAGTCATCTTTAATCAGGTTAATTATAAGGAAATGGGACACTACTGTAGTTACTTTTGATGTTGAGCTATTATGTTTTTTTTCTTTACTCTCACATGTTACAGTTGTGAAAATTCATATTTAAAAAAAAAACAATGTTTTAAATAATGAAGTTAGTGTATGTATAAATAATCCCTCGAAAATCCAAACCCCCAATTTAGAGACTTCTCTAAACATTGAATTTAAGTTTGTTATACTCTTGGCTCTTTCTGATGTCACTGTGAGTGGATACCCCTGATATCTCAGACACACAGCTCTGGCTGTGATCACAGAAAGGTCCGCCCACCTTTAGTCTAAACCTTTTACTTCTAAAGGGCAGCCAATCAGAAGAAAGATGGCTTAAAAGAAGGGTGGCCTTAAAGGAGAACTCATTGGGTATGTGTGTTGAGTCCTTGGTGGCCCTCAAGGTATCTATCTGCTGCCTAATAGCTCCTGCTCCTGTACTGACAGATGTAAATGAGTGCTGGCGCTATCCTGGCAGGCTGTGTGCCCAGACGTGTGAAAACACCCCAGGCTCCTACCACTGCACATGCACAGCTGGCTTCTCCCTCGCATTAGATGGAAAGAACTGTGAAGGTAAGACAGTTTTTTCCTTCCACATATTGAAAATTTAAATGCAGCCTTTTTTAGATGGACTGTCTTATTTCCCTCGAAGAACTTAAATCACAGAGGCGAGCCTCTGGGGACAATGTCATTCTCAAAAGGCAAAAGCAGGCTTTGCACAGACTTTGGAGATTAAATATATTGATGGGAAACTGTTTATGTGTCCTTCATTGTTCCCAGTAAAGGCTGTTTTCTTTTGGCATTTAATTTAGTCTCCATCTCTGGAATAAGAGTAATAATAATAGTTTCCTGGTTCAGTTGCTGTCGGTCAGTCGTCAGCATGTTGAAGACGTTATTGTGCTTCAAAGAGCAAAGGAGATCAGCGGCATGATTCACATCATGTTCAGCTTGTCACAGCCATTACTGAAGGAACTTAATCAAGTTGTGAATGTTTCTGTTCCAAAGCTGAAACTTTACATTCATCAAGCTTTTTAGAATAAAGCTTGTCTGAGGGACATCATTAGTTTTTGATTAGCAATTTTCAGATTAAAGTCTCTTGAAGAAATCACTAGAGAAGCAAATGTGCTTGGGGAAGCAGTTCAACAGCAAATAGCATTTGAACAGCACTATCTAAATGACTGAAGCTGAGCTAATGTGCAAAAAACTAATTTATTAAAACTATTTTAGCTCTCATAAATGATGTTTAGGTAACAGAATGATATTAAAAATACTAGAGTGGGATATATATCACACAGCCAGTATGGCCTTCAACAGATATATTATTATTGGAATATATATTATTCAATATGTATGCACCAGTACTTTTACTTTTCTTTATTTCTTTTGATTTACATAAAATAATGCAGATAAAAGATACATGGGTTAATGTAAACTTGCTGTCATTGCATAGTTTGACCAGCAGAGGGGTTCCAATTCCAAGCCTCTCTGCACTGTCTGCAGCACATGTAGAAGAATAGCATCACACCTGAGCAGACAGCGGTGGCGAGTCAATCATTCCATCTTTTCAGTATAACTCCTAACACACAGATTGCATTAGTTGGTACGCATATGAAGAATATTAGTCAATACTAAAAATCCAACCTTGGGTGTGCGCTAAAAAACACATATGTGAGAAATGCTTCTCAAATTTGGAGTTTATAAGCATACACTCTGCTGTTGATTTAGATTTAATTCCTGCGGATTCGTATTAATGCACTGCTGAAAATAGTTCCCAGATAACAGCACTGTAATATTTGCTGAAAGCTACAGTGTTGAGCTGTTGGAGAAGATTACTCAACATATTAAAAAAAAAATACACATGTAAACACGTGGTGTCTAATTTTACAATTTGATTTTTTCTTTCCTGTGCTTAGATAAAAATGAATGTGACCAAAACCCTTGCAGCCAGGAGTGTGCCAACATCTATGGCTCATATCAGTGCTACTGTCGCCAGGGCTACTACCTGAAAGAGGATGGGCACACCTGTGAAGGTATTTTCTTTCAAGTTTACCATGCAGAGTGTGGCGGAGACACACACAGAGAAGCAGACCTCAGTACAATACAACATGCTGCTGTTCCTACAGAATATATGATATATATAATAATATATATATATGTCATGAGAGATGTGTAGGATAATAGTATTTCAGAGCTGCCATCTAATTAGGCACAAATGTAAAATTTAACAAATGCACAGCCATAAATTCAGTTTGATTTACAGAGAGTTGTGAACTTCAGCTGCATTTGATTGTTAGTGTTATCCACAGCCATACGTGCCATACACTGCAGTTCAGGAGAAAACACCATTGATTGGGCAAGTTAGTGGTGAAATTCCAGCTGGACCTTCAAGACGCAACCCCCCTTCTTTCTTTCTCTTGCTGTTAGAGAAATTGGATGAGTGATGTATGAAAGCAGAAGGGAGAAGCAATAGAAAAATAACCTACAGGGTGTTCTTGGAACAGTAAAGGAACCGATGTGATAGATTTGACAGAAAAGTGGCCGATGAAGGTGGATCATTTTGACTCACCTCAGCATATCAGAGGAGGCTAAATAGAATCAAGTTAAGATGGATTCATAATATATACTCATATGCCAGAGATACTGTATGAGAAAGACAGAGGAATTTTTTTCCTCTGTCTGTACATTCTTCCTCAGTACTCAAGAACTTCTCTGGAGGAGACTGTAGATGATGTTCCACATGATGATTCAGTTTTTGTTTTGTCTTTTGTGACAAGGGACCTGAAGGTAGCGTCTGCTGCTAATCCCTCAGACAGGAAAACACACACACACACACACACACACACACAGATATAGAGGAAACGTTCTACTCCCTTCGAACCTGTCTTTGGTCTCTCGTCACACTGCTACAGTCACTGATGAAACGTGCATACGTGTTTTGAACAGATATTGACGAGTGCTCCCAGAGCATCGGGAACCTTTGTGCCTTCCAGTGTGTAAACACTGCCGGCAGCTATCAGTGTGCCTGTCCTCCTCATGGATATGTCATGGCTGCCAATGGACACACCTGCAGAGGTGAGGCCTCAAATGAAGTTGTTGGGCTTATGTTTAAAATGCTAATTGTCTCGGGATACATGCAGGCAGAATTACCATTTCTGACAGTTCTGTGATAAAAGTTGGTGCACTTATTGTGACTGTGCACAACAGAGGCACACCCCAGCCAGCACACATTATGGGCCCCATACCGTTTTGTCCGCAGTTTCCATGGTGGCCCTACAGGGGTTTGCCCAGATAGATATTAAAAGGCCCTGAATATGTGTTCATTCGGACCCAGATGGTCCATGCATGCATGGACCATGCATGGGCCTCACGTAAGTCAACCATCTGGGTCCGAATGAGCACATATTCAGGCCGGGCTGTTGGCATCCTGGGTGCTGGCATGCGTGTCCAGGCTGTTGCTGCAGACGTAAATGTTCATGAGAGCACTGTCTCCGACCTGACTGCTTTTGGTACAAATGGGACTGGACACAGGCACTGAGATGAGGTGCCCCAACCTGTGTTTGTGCTAGCACCCCACCTTGCAGGAAAGTGCCCACCCCCACACTGGCAGAGTAGCATAGGTTTTTCAGGATAAGGAGCATATCCAGATACTTCCTTGGTCAGCATTTAGACCCGATCTGTTGCCTATAGAAGATGCCTGAACAAGCTCAGTCCACATGTTCATCAGAGGTGACCACCGCTCCACAGCTGCAGGCTGCACTCATCCAGGAATAGTGACAGCAGATCTGGGCAGTTTTGGAGTCCATGCACAGATGGGTGGCAGCTTGCATCATGTCCAGAGAAGGCTTTGCCACGTATTAAACATCTTATATAAACATGTATTATAGTGGTGGTCTATAAAATGTATTTAAAACACAAAAAGTTTGCTTCGTGCTGGGTTGCAAAAGCCTATCAGCTGAATTTCTCTTACTGACAGAAGATTCCCTTGAAAACACCAGCAATTAGAAATGGGGGGGGCAAGCTTATTGTTGCCATTTTCTCTGTTAATGAAGACGATATGATTCAGTTAGAAAAATAGCACATAAGCGAAGCTTTAGGCTGGATCTTTTTTATATTGTTTCCAATCTGAAGATGAATAATGGGATACATTTTTATTGCCAAAACACAACATGCTGGTATTTATTACAATTATTGGTTCTTTTTCTAGATATTGATGAGTGCACAACTGGCACCCACAACTGCTCCTATGGACAGACCTGCTTCAACCTTCAGGGAGGCTTCAGGTGCCTCTCCTTTGACTGCCCTCACAACTACAAGAAAGTGTCAAACACGTGAGTCAGATTTATATTTTCTCCTCTGCTTAAGTTTTGCTTTTTTGGCACAGACTTGGAATTTTAATACATCAAACTATGCAGAAGTTTAGGCTCATTAGAACATCTGGGTATCATAAATTTCCTTTTTTGAGTTTTCTTTGTAAACAAGTCCAATAAAATTTGTTTTTGCAGTTTCCAGCTCCTTTAGGCTCCTTTACTTGTGTGTGCGATTTCTGTCTAGATGCTCTCAGGCTGTGAAACACTATACATCTATGTGCTTACAGTGCAGCGTTCTGCACAGAAGGGCCTTGTTAGCTGTGAGCTTGTTTAACTGAACATGATTCCCATCCGCTGTATGAAGAAGTCAGATGGCTTTGATCAGCTCGGTGCTTCCCAGCGCCGTCTCTGCAGCTCTCCCTGCTCCTGTTCAGTGGAGCGCAGAGCAGAGAGAGCTGCCCCACACACACACACACACACACACACACACACACACACACTACACTCTCGTCAGCACACAAGAGACATCTTATCAATGTTACCTAGAGACACCTTATTACCCTCACTGTGACATCTCTTGGCTCCCCATGGAGAGACATCTTTCATTCATGAGCAGACTTGGCAGCCACGGACAGACAGCTGAGATTAAAATGTCTTTTGCTCTGCCCATATTGTGTATCTAGGCACTCTTGTCTTGATGGGAGCTGTGCAAATATTGTGGTGCACTACATCAAGGTTAACTCCAGCCTGTAAATTCTGATGTGTGATGGATAAACAGTCACAGAGCTGCAGATTGCGCTGCGGGAAAAGACCTACACCCTTGAAGGGTTTCTGGTTTCCATTGGCACCCATTGTCCTCGTCTATGTTATTATTGAATCCTTGCAGCAGGGGGCAGTGACGTGTAGCAGTACTGCGTGCATTAATGCTGCATTTTTTTACCAGCGCTCCAAAAGCAGTGTAATCTAATGGGAAAACTGCGTGTGCTTCAAGAAGCCGTTTTTATCTGCTGCTCATATTTTACATCACCACTAGTGAACCTATCTGCAAGCACGTACCTGTTTTGTTCTAATGGCGTGTGTCAAAAATAAACCTCTTGAGAGCCCAGAAGCTGCTTTAGCTACTGACACGGTCCATGGTGATAAACAAGAAACCATCAGTAGAAACTGTAAGGCGTGTAGGATCTCTTCCTTATCACTCTCATATTCTTTTTCCACCTGTGCACTGCTGGTGTCTTATCTAGAACTGTCCCTACAGGGTTTGATTTAGTTCTGTTTATTTAGAGCCAATTCACAAGAGTCATGTCAAGATGTTTTACCAATATGTTGTAAAGGAAAGAGTATACAATATTAGAGAGGGAACCCAGATGATTAGATGATCCCCTATATGAAAGAACTTGGAAACAGCAGGGAGGAAGAGCTCCCATTTAACAAGAAAAGCCCTTCGTCAGAACCAAGCGGGTGCTTGGGTGCGGCATTCATTTGCCGCAACCAGTTGAGGGGTGAGGGTCATCTCAATGTGCTTTAGATTGTAAGATATTAGAGTGAGAATCCCAGTGATCAGGGATCTGTGAGTGGGAAAGAGGAAGTCTATTTGAACAGGAAAAAACAGACTACATAATCTTTGAATCCTAAAACTGTGGAAAAAATGTAATTAATACAAGCAACTCATTAGATGTGTAACTGATGTTTCTAGAGTAGCAACCTCAGGTCACTCATTAACATACCCTAGACGGGTTATACTGCTTATAATTGTGAAGCAGTCTTATCAGTGGCCCAATCAGTCACCCACTTGTGCGTAGACATAATGTGTGAGGAGCCTCTCAATGGCTCGTGCTCTTTTTGTGTGACCTTACATTTGACTAGAAGACCAGCTGATTTCCTGAACAATAAATATTAGATACAATTTTTAGAACTATCCACATAAACAATGTGTTGCACAAATTTCTTAGAGTGCTGAGGTGCAAGTCACCTGCAGTTTGGAAAAATGCAGTCTTATTCACAACCGCTATATGTCTGTGTAAGGAAAATGGATTTCAGATTAGTGTTTTAGCACATGAGCCACCCATATAGACAGTCAGATGGATTAATGCAGGATGTGTGTGAGATGGACCAAGGTCTTCAAGGTCATGATTTATTGGTTCAAAATTGACAAAAAGCCTTATAACTTAGAATCTATGATTCCTACAAGTGTGGTGTATATTGTCAGCGTATAGAAGGTACAGCATAATGATTTAAAATATTGTGTCACATGTGACCTCTGACTTCTCCTTCAAGACTGATAGATTTATCTGAAGGTCAAAGTGATACAAATGCTATATAGAGCTATTTAAATCTATTATACTTACTGTCATCATTTGTACTGACAACATACAGGCATACAGGGAATGGGGATTCTAAATATCACATTATAGTTTGCATCCAAATGTCATGTCATATTTGACCTCTGACCCCACTTTTACATTTCACATTTGACCCCAAAGTGGAAGCTGTACCTGCAGTTTACTGTATATGTACAGTAAACGTTATATCTTTAAAGAAAGCACTGTCAAGAAAAACAAACAAGATTCCATGTTAGAAAGAAATATACTGCAGTATAATAATAATAATATATATATATATATATACATATATACATGTTCAGTTATTTACAAATCAGCAACTATTACCTACTCCTTTGTAAACATTTGTCATGCTAACCTTATCTGATTTTTACTGCACTGCAAACTTCTCAAAGTACATTTGTAAAGTATGCATATACATAATACAATATTCTGCATTGATGGAGGTATCAATGAATAATTATAATAACAACAATTATTGTTGCTCAAATTACAATTTTTTTTTACACAGAAGCATTTTATATACACCATTTGATAAGCCAGGTAAAATCAAGAGTCAACATGAATACAGACAGAAACCCAAAATGTCATTTTGAGTGTGAGTCACCATCAGTAATCAGTGCATTGTTCTGAGTTTTGCTGCAGAACGAAGTGTCAGACAACCTTATGTTTTGTATTTCAATAAATGACACCATAAAATAATGAGAGCATGTGTTTAGTCTTTAACTGTAAATAACAGTACATGTGAATGACGGGAAATGACTTCAATATATACAGAATGCTTCTTTACTTATTAGTGATGGTAGTTTGTCATGTAGCTACTGTATAACTTAACCACTTCAATGGCATGTACAGTAAACTGCAGCTACAACTTCCAACTGGTAGTGGGTAATTACATTTATAATACGTCATCCTATGCACAAAACACTATGTTTTACTCATGATGACATTTTTAGAAATCCCCACAGGCTAAAATAGGATTATAAAGTTAGCTCAAGGCTGAGCTCCCTGCAGAGTTTAGACTTTGGAGTGCAACGAGGATTACTTTTGGATCTATTAACACCTCACTACACATAAAACTGTATTTTTGGCAAATTGTACATAAAGTATCAAAAGAACGTCTTCTGCAGAAAAATGTTCCCCATCAGTATCCTATAAATTAAAATTACTGATGCAGATGTTTAAGGTTGAGCTAATTTTAAATGCTTTATATTTGGTTTGATTCAGTTTCAGTCTCAATACATTATGTTACAACTACCGTGCCTCATGGTGGAAGATGGTACTGGCCAGATTCAATTCAATTTTACTTATAGAGTACAAAATCACAACAAACAGTCACCTCAAGATGCTTTATATTGTAAGGTAAAAACCTTACAATAAAACAGAGAAAACACAACAATCAAAAGAACCCCCTGTGAGCAAGCACTTGGCGACAGTGGGAAGGAAAAACTGCTTTTTAACAAGAAGAAACCTCCGGCAGAAGCAGGCTCAGGGAGGGGCAGCTAGGAATTATTCTACAGTGATGCATCATAATCAATTATTTGTTTTAGTGTTACTGTCACAGCTGAATTAACAGGCCTGAACAGTATATGATATTGTTAACTGTCAATATCTACAGGAGGATTAAAAATATTAGTGAAAAATTGGGTGTGTTGGCAGAACAGTTGGTTAAACTTAGTAACATTTGGTCAACCAAGATACTTCTCAGAGACACTAATCTGAAAAGGCTGAGGAGTCTGGACCTGTTCAGCTTGCCTGTTGTGTTAAACCCTTTCCATAAAGACTTGCCAATGTGCTAAAGCACTTATTAAAAACATTTTCACACTACACTAACTCCTCTACAAGAGGAGTTTTATCATACAATGATAAATCACAGAGGGCTATTTTATTTACTAATGTTACCTCTGTTTCCACACAAAGCACAAACGGTAACTGTTCTCAGAGCAGTTAAAAGTGGCAGATGCTCTCCCATCAGTCTCTCATCAAAGACCAGAGGTGTATCCACAATGAATATACAACCAGAAAAAGGTGTTGGCCTCTTAGCTTGACAGGCTCAAGCCTTTGTTACTGGGATATGGACACACCTGTGAAATTGAGATACAGTACAGATTTCAGCAAAATCAGAGGCAAGTAGAGTTAAGCTGCATACACACAGAAAACAATTCAGACCAGAAACCATAGAAAGTGAATATTTGGTGATTTCAAGACTTCTGCAACATGAAGTGGGCGGACCTCCAGTAAACTTTCAGACGAGTGATTGAAGAGACTATCAATGAGAGTGAAGAATACCATTGATTGTCATTTGTCCTGCTTGTAAATTAAAGGGTCACCTAGGAAACCGGAGCCTGCAATGTCTGAAAGCAACCAGCTGGCAGCTCCAAAGCGATGCACGATAAGTGATTTGCTTCCAGTGGGTATGCAGCTTTAAGTCTGCTTCCAGAGACAATAGCTAACTATAGCCACAAGATGGCTGTAATTGAGAAATTATGTAATTTAAAGAATGGATGCAAACAGGAAGAGGTTTTATGACCCAGCACTATGTGAGATGCAAAAAGAGAAATCTCTTTCTCTTAGATAATTGATGTTTATTTTTAGATTTCACTAGACAAGTACTGCACGCCTTTTTTGTCCTGACAGAACAACACTGCAATACACTCAAAGCATCTGCTTCCAAATCTTGTTTTACTTATGTGTTCCCTGGCTTTCTTTCAGACGCTGTGAGCGGATCAACTGTCCCACTAACTCCTTAGACTGTAAGAACTCTCCTTTGCGGATCACCTACTACCAGCTCACTTTCCAGACCAACACCATCATTCCAGCCCAGATCTTCAGAATCGGCCCATCCCCTGCCTACTCTGGAGATCATATTGTCATTGGCATCACAAAGGGTAACGAAGAGGGCTACTTCAGCACCCGCAAACTGAACAGCTTCACAGGTGCTGTCTACCTGCAGAGAAAGGTCCGCGAACCCAAAGACTTCCAGATAGATGTGGAAATGAAGCTGCTGAGGCAGGGGACGTTCACATCATTCCTGGCCAAGATTTACGTCTTCATAACACCCAGCACTATGTAATACAGAAGAGACAGACAGAGACTAGACATTTCCTATGGTGCTAAGCATTTTTGGCTTTCAGTTTTTTGTAATGCCTCTCAAAGAATCTTGTAGAATATTGCCAGAGATTTAATTATTCCTGTTTTGGCAGGCTTTCTGCTGTGGTTCTGTGGCAATAGTGATTCCTGAAAAACCTTGTATTTGTATGTATGTATGTATTTTTCTGCTTCACACTTGCAAACATAACTTACTGTTTGTACACTGCCACTATTAGTGTCTGTTGAACTGTTTGTATAGACTGGGGCTGGCCTGGTTTAGTGGTTTGTTCTCGGATTTACTCTTTTCAAAATGGCCTACCCATGAAGAAGCAAATAAAACTTTGCAGCCTTATGCTTACCATTTTCACCCTCATGAACGGTGGTGTAAACCAAAAGTGACATTAC
>VUQJ01000262.1:16938-27357 GCA_015108635.1 Andinoacara biseriatus
CAAAAGTGACATTACAACTGCTTGCACCACCGTTTTGGTGTTGTTTCAGCTTGTTGTGCAGTTCGGTTTTTGTAAACTGTAGCATGATGTGTTGGTTTTCTCCAGCATTTCAATGATATATCAGTGCAGGAGCTTAGAGATTCTTAGATTATAGAGGAAAAGAGACTTTTTGTAGAACATTTTGAGAAAAAACTCTTTGCTTCCCATTTTGCCTTCTACTATTCCTATATCAGGGTTGAAGGTTTTTTTGAATGGCGACACCTGTCATTCAGGAGAACAGCGCAGCGAGTCCAGCGCACCCCGAAGCACCAGTATGAATGGTGTTGGGGTTTTGGTGATGTTTGTGTGTAACACAACCATTGTGGTCACCATAAATTAGGCATAATGGCCACTTTTGACTAACTGAGGTCCAAAACTGACAAAATTAATCTGAATATATGAAAACAAATGATATTGCTTACTAAACAATTCAAATAAAATCTAAAAAAAAAAAAATTTTTTTGTTTCAACTTTTGTTTCGTTTGAAAATCTTTTCAAGAACCAATTATTTTTATTTGTGTTAATAATGCAATTCAGGATATTTGTTTTTAATTTTGTATGCATATGTTACTTGGCATTTTTTTGTGATTTGGCATAATTTTAATGTTTCACTTCTTTGTTTCTCATGCAAATGATAATATGAGAGACCTATCGATGCATCTGTGTCCAGGCTAAGAATTTGTTCAAAGTTGGATTCTTAGAGTTTTGGCAGTGAAGAATAAATCAGGTTTATTTCAACTTGATTTCTTTCCCCATTATAGCAGTTCTTGTGCCTCTGAGGGCGTCTAATTCAGGGCAGTGATGAGTTTCAGCAATAAATAAATAATAAAAAGAAAAGAAACAAAAAATGTCAGGACAAAAATTCAAGGTTCCTGAAATTTTCTAATAAAATATTTTTCCCACAGAATTTAACTATCAACTATTTAAGGGAAATTAAAAAGAACTTTTTTGTGTTACAATTTTATTATTTTAAATTTCAGATATATCTTCGTCCATCTTATGGGGGGGGTGCATTTTGTCAGTTTTGGACCTCCATATCATTGCTTAATTTTTGATGTAGCTAGGCATACAGTTTTCAAATTTTCGCAGCCTTTGGTGTTAATTATTTTTTAAATTTGTGATCTGATCAAATGTTACTGTTGACGTTCAGTTCAAAACACAAGAGAGCAGTGATGTCATTCCAGCACTGACAGTATTACTTTATGGGATGTTACTGTTGATCACTTTATTGTTACATGTTATACCTTTTCATTTATAACAGGATACAGCTTTTTATTTTACTGTGTAATTATCTCAGGGTAAAAATCTCATTATCTTTTACACACTAGACAATTTCCTGTGTGATGTGCAGGAATGAATCAGTCTGCTGCAGGCTCGCCTCACACATGTACAGCACCACATAACAATTGTATCTGTAAACCGGCCAATAACTGATGGTCAAACTGTTGTCATTTGCTCAATAAAAGGGCACAGTGTCAGAGTGCATTTGTCCACATCAATAAAACCATCACATGCTGCGCACTGGGTCCACACTGTACCAGCACATCTATTCTTAAGAGCGAACCAACATCCCCATCTACTGGTGTCAGAAGGCCTTACCATTAACACACTACCAATAAAGTCAATGAATAATCATTTATTTTTGCTTAAGTGTAGCCAGATTTTAATTACATGTTATTAAGAAGGGGGGGGGGGGAAAGCTGTGTCACACTCACTGAGCACTTCTTATCTAAAATGTTTTTATCGTCTCTTCCACAGCTGCACAAAGCAGTCTGTGTTACACCCTGTGGAATTCCCACCCGGAAAATGTTTGTACTTATCCTATTAATACATCCCAATAGATGGCCTTTCAACTGGAAACTAGAGGGTGGGGTCACTGTATAAAATAAACACCACAGTTTGGCTGATGGGAGGTTTTACAGAAGAATAACACTGATATTTTAGGGCTGTAGATACTTTGCACGTCATCGTGATAAATTATTATAAAGGACTAATGAACATCGGTTTCCAAAGGTAATCCAAACTTTAAATTAAAATGTAAACATTTGATGCAGATCTGATCTTAAACATTCTCAGAAATGTAATTTATCATGAAAACCCTTAATTAATGATAAAAACTATATACAGTATATTCGTGTATTATTTTGTGGCCACTTGAGGGCAGCAGAAGGAACTGCAAATAAAACTAGAGTTCATACTTAAAAGAGTGTTGAATAAACATAACTAGTAGCATTTGTTTTCTTTCTCCTGAGAAAAATATATTTTCTAGAGCTACTAAATGCTCCACTGTGAGCTTCATAAAATATTAAGGTCTCATCATTATTAAAAGATATGTAGTGATTTTTATTTAAAATTTTATTTCCATCTCTGGTGCTTTTTAGTCTGTTAGTCAGCGTTATTGTTACCCATCAGCTGTGAGTTTCTATTTTTGATGCCCAGTTTTTAGTTTTATTGCAAACCACAAATATCAAAATTAACAAAGAAACAGAAAATCCTCTCCTCCTACTGGATTCCAGCACCTGTGTCAGTGATAATTTATATAGAAGTGGGATATAAGGTAAAGCTCCCTGAATCTATCATAACAAATTAAAGCATTTATTGGGTGTGAGAGCGCAGTGAAGAATCCGTGCATCCCTGTGGTTTGTGTGACTAGATGATACAAAGCTTGTTCAGGAAACTGCTCAGCCAGTACAGCAGTGATACTGGTCTGCACTGGGTGGCCTCTTTCCTCTCTGCTGAAGCTCAAACACATCCGGCTATTGAGGCGGCGTCCCACACATGTGGGGGTGTGATCTCTGATTATCTGTCTCAGCTTCAAAGGGTTATCAAGACAACTAAAAATATGTGGCAAAGACCCACCTTGTTACTGTAACATGAGAACAACCAGATCTCTGCACACAAAGCAGAGGCCGTGCTGGATGAAAGGGTCAAACACAGGACTTTCACCCATGAGACTGGGGTTTGTGTCACATGTGAAACCAAATGCACATGTAGAATTCTTACTTTTAAATGTAATGAGGCTTATTACTTCCAGTGTAATGGTAATATGGGCCACAGTGGTTATGATGCTGCATGAACAACACCAGAGCAGAAAATCAGATCCTTCCAGTGGTGTCAGACACGAAGCTGTTAGCAGCAGTTCCCATTAAATCCTGGAAGTTGCGAGTTCCAGCAAATATTCAGTCATGGCTACTCCAGTCAGTAGGTACTCAAGCACTGCTGAACGGAAGTGATCCAGCTTTGAGCTCATCAAAAGGTTGAGAGCTCAACTTCTTCAAAGTGAGTCATACTGTACAAGCAAACAATACTGTTTGTTCAATATTGATGTTTATGTTTATTTATGTTTGCTGGCTTTTGCTGCAGCTGCTCTGTTCAAGTCCGGCTTTTAAACGTTATTCTGCTACTTTACAGTTTATGTAGCGATATCTAAAGAGAATGTTAAATTATTAGTAATAATAATAGTCAGTGATTAATTAGTAGTTTTAACAGAAAGGTAAAAGCTACTCAGCCAATGTGCTCGACCTGAAGATGTCCTGAGGTGGAAAACAGAGATGAATGTATTCAGGTGTAAAGTGTGCAGTCAGATATTTCCTGGAAACACAGTATTCACACCAATACATTAACACATTCCATTTAGGCCAAAACTACCAAACTACACCCCTCTGTTTATGGCACAAGCCCATGCGTGGGTTGTAATGGTTATATTCCAGCAGGTCCTGGTTGGCATGCTGCCTGTAACACCTGAGTGTGCACTTTGAGTTCATTTAACTGCCCCGAGAGTGAAGCTAGATGAAGCGTCTGGAAAGAACCGCGTCGTCTTCATCCTCTAGTAAGAGCTGAGTTCCACTTTCTTTACATGTCAATTAAAGATCAAAGCCAGTGAGCTGCTCTAGATGTTCCACATCAGGGTCACTGATCACCTTCTGAAACACTCTGCTTTCATTTCATTGCCCAGGCGCTCATGTGCTTTTATCAGTCTTTTACTGATGTGGTCCTCTGCAGGCAATTTTCATAAAAGTGAACATTTTAACATTTATATTCATGCATTTGTTACAATAAAACCTTCCATTCATATTAGGCAAATGAACTTGTGTTAACATGTGTCCACTCTTTTGCAGTGATAATCAATTTAATAGGATTCTCTGGAATTAATATTATTACTGAGTGTTTGTAGGGAAAATAAAGTGCAAAAAAATAAAACATTATATTGGGCATTTTACAGATTCTTTATTATCAGTGTGGAATAACACTGAAAATCTTTGCTCAAAAGCATGCAATTGTGCATCGTAGTGTTACAGTCCAGGGGATGTGGGTGAACAATGGGGTGGAACAACTACAGGGTCAATCCAAGCCGAACAAAGTAAAAATGAATTTAATGATAATCCTAAATGGAAAGTGGATTATAGCAAACCTAAAACAGACTTTGATAGAGTTAATAGAACCTATAATCTTGATTTAGAAGATCAGTCTACATTCAGAGCTTGAGCTGTTTAACAACAAGGGCGAGGCATCAAGTGGAAAGCGCTCTTAACATTGGCACGATCTGGGCCGCTGGTCAATTAAGTCATTCATTTTTATGAACAGTCAGGTGGTGCACTGCCATGAATTGTGGGACAGTATTATCCAGTAATAGCTTTCATAAAGGACGTTCCGTGCCATTACCTATACTGCAGGTAACGACAGAGGCACTAAATTACCTTTCCTTGGTATTTAGTATTCCTTGTATTCCTTGGTATCAACTGCATTTGGCCTTGTTCACATGCAGCAGTGAATGATTTATCCTGGCATGAGGGAACAGATGTCAGGTGAACAGTTGAAATGTTATTAGGTTCGGTTCTTTGTTGCCTTCTTAAACTTCTTAATAGATTTTTCAAGCTATATTTTAATGTGTTTTATTAAATAGGAGCAGTAGGCTAATGCTCGGTTGTTACTGTCAGATGGGCTGCTCTAATTCTTAGTTTTAGTATTAGTGATCTTCTGGGGTTTTTCCCAGACAGCCATCTCTAGGCTGAGAATGATCTAAAGAATGGTCAGACTGCTTAAAGATAAGGTGGCAACTATAACTTATAGAACCACTGGTTACAAGCAAAGTATTCAGAAGAACATCTCCGAATGCACACCACAACAATCCTTGAACCAGACAGGGTACAGCAGAAGAAGACCACAGTGGGTGCCACTCCTCTCAGCCAAGAACAGGAAACTAACCGAAATTTGACAATAGAAGATTGAAAAATTGGTACCTTGGCCCATGAGTCTCAATTTGTGCTGTAACATTTGTATCGTAGGGTCAGATTTGCAGACAACATGAAAACATGGATTCTTCCACAAGTGTAGTGGCATTCTCTCTCTCTCTCTCTCGTTTTCATTCTTCCCTGTGGGATAACTGCCTACGCGCTCTCTTTAACTTTGATATCATCTCTCGCCTTCACTTATTTTCTGGTAAATTTTGAATTCTACTGCTTTTCACAGAGTTGCCTGAATCATAGAGATACCTGACAGCTCAGGTGAGGTGCTGAATTCATCCAGAGGAATCTGCTTCGTTACAATCTGTGTTAGATTGTGGCCAGTAGGATGTACGGGAGAACATAAAGCATTATTTACTGTCAGATCCCGACCCATCCACATACTGAAGTTCCTCAATAATTGTGTCATTCACACATCATCTGTATACCCTGTAATGCTAGGTGTATTTTAATTTGAGTGACATCCCATTCTTAAACCACAGGGTTTAATATGACCTTTGCAGCTATAACAACTTCAAATCCTCTGGGAAAAATTCCCTAAAGGTTTAGGATTGTTTATGGGAATTTTTTGCATTCTTCCAGAAGCGCATTTGTGAGGTCAGACAGTGATGTTGGACGAGTAAGTACCGTTCTCCTGGCAACCACCAAACCCAGACTCATCCAATGGATTGCCAGATAGAGAAGCATGATTCAGCGCTCCAAAGAACATGTCTCCACTGCTCTGGAGTCCAGTGGTGGTATGCTTTACACCACTGCATCCAACACTTTGCATTGTGCTTGGTGATGTAAAGCTTGGATGCAGCTACTCAGTCATGGAAACACATTCCATGAAGCTCTCCATGCACTGTTCTTGAACTAATCTGAAGGTCACATGAAGTGTGGAGGTCTGAAAGTTGGTGACCTCTGTGCACTATGCACCTCAGCATCCACTGACCCTGTTCTGTGATTTTACGTGACCTGCAGTGACCTGCAGTGACGTGCAGTCAGGGGAGGCAGGTGAGGCAGTGCCTCCCCTGTCATGATGACAAGTAAAATACTAACAATAATAAGAGAAAATACACTTGATAGTTCTATAAAACTGTTTTATCAAACTGCTTTCTGAATTATTTCAACACTTTAATAGTCAAAATCATGGAATTTACGCATCGCCTGTTCAAACACAGGGAAGAAATACGGGGCGAGCCAGTGCAGTGCTGTGGCTCACCTCTGGGGGCGCTGTGTCACATACAGTAAATGAGGCAGGCAGTTGGCGCATGCCCATTGCTGTCTCTCTTTTTATCACCAATAAACACGTTTGATTACACATGTGCTGCACATGCTGATGTTCCACAGTCTGTCTAATATAGTGAATGAATCTGTGACATGTTTATTCTTTGTGATCGATCATAAATGCACGGTGAAAATGCACAGAGTGAGGCAGAAAGTACCGTGCCACACCGATAGGGGACAGCGCTAACACCTGACTCCAGACGAGTCAGTGCCTCACCCGTCACAAACCTCACTGCACGTTACTGGTGACCTGCCACTTTGTGGCTGAGTTGCTGTTGTTCCCAGTCACTTCCACATTGTTATAATTATCACTAACAGCTGACTGTGGAATATTTAATAGCTACGAAATTTCAGCACTGGACTTGTTGCACAGGTGGCATCCTATCACGGTACCATACTGGTATTCACTGAGCTCCTGTAAGTGGCCCATTCCTTCACAAATGTTTGTAGAAGCAGTCTGCATGCCTACAGTAGGTACTTGGTTTATAGACTTGTGGCCATGAAAGTGACTGGAACACATAAATTCAATGATTTGTATGGGCGAGAGAATACTTTTTGTGTATTACAGATATAGGCATATTTATTATATATTACAAACAGTGATTTGTGGTGTTACAGAGTTGTATGAATGCACTTGTGTTCATTAAGGACTAGTTTTTATAATTTGGCTCAAAATCTCAAACACTGCACACTTTAATGTGATAAAATGTATCTTGATTGCTTGCATGTACATTGTATTATGGCTCCTTTATGATGATCTGAAAGGTAATCTACAAATACAAGAAGCCAGCTGAAAAAATAATTGCCCATGCGCCAGATTTATTAACACTGAACTCAAGAAAACTCTCTTTTGGCATTAAAAAGCCACTATCAGGATTTGCTAAAGAGGCAGAGTGTCAGTTTGGGGGCTGACCTAATTGCATATTTGTAGGAGTTTACCCTTCATAGCACATATCTTGGGGGAATATTTAAATGAATAAATATAAATTTTTGCAAAGTTTGCAGCCTGCAATTCAATGCTAAATTTAATGACAGAAAAAAGCATGCTTTATTTTTGTTGAATTAGTGATAGTTGAGGAGTTCATTTATTGGGAATGAGTGAGGGAAATGTTATGAGAACACGTGGATTGTCACAGGGACTGTGTTAGTATGTCAGATTAGTGTCTGAATGTTACATTTTGTAATACTGAGTTTATGTGCACATGGCACACAGAAAACCTGGGATCTGGTGCTAAATTATATTTTGCATTTTTCTCCACACGGGTGAGCTGTCACATACAGTTTTTAGGTTGAATCAGTGAAATTGTTTATAATAATGTAACTCTCAGAGGGCATTGTTAGTAGATCAACCAAAGGACCTTCCATTCCCAGTGGGTATATTATTGCAAACGCATCATCATGCTGACTTGCCTCATGGCTTTCATTCACAAAAATGAAACTGGTCCTCTGTTAAACCCGAGAGTCGCAGACTGGCCGTAAATATCATGATGACAGCTTTGACCACCCGTCCACAGATTTTGTCTTCTTTAACTTTCTTGCATGAACTATTTTTAATGTGACAACTGAATTTCAACGAATAAGTTAACAGTGAACATTTTATTTCCACACCTGGAAAAAAAACAGTGGGCAGAGGGTCACTTCAGTGTATTCAGGCAGCACTACAGCGCTGACTCCATCCTGCTCTGTATCAACAGTTCAGGCTACTGCTGGTGATGATGTAATGGTGTGGGGAACATTTTCTCTGAACACTTTGGGCCCCTTAGTACTAACTGAGCATTGGTTAAATGCCTGCCTAAAAATCTGCATGCATCTATGACTGTCAGCATGATTATTTTCTTTTGTTTCTTTTTTCTTTTTTCTTTTTTTTAACGATGTTTAAAATGTGCATATTAACATATCAATTAAAGCACAGATTGCAAATGTCTCCTGTTGGTTGTTTTTTTTCTGTAATTTTTTGCCCTTACTGTTTAATTGGTTAAACTACAGCTGTTTGATTTTTGTATATGTATGTTTCTGACATTAATTTATAGTTTGCTTATGCCTGCCACTTAGCTTATAAATAATTCGAAGCACATGTCCCTTTATTAACCAGATTACATGCAGATTTCATGTATTTTTGTGCTTTTGAGTGTTAGACTGACATTTCTTTTTGTATGTGAAAATATGAATGCATGGACACGTCAGTGAAACCCTGAGCTTTGGGGGTGCTTTAAAACTTCTAAAACTGTGCAGTGAGCCAACAACAGGGGGCAGCAGACTACATCAGTCTGTCAGCATGCTCCTGAAAGAATGTTCACTTGCACAATATCCTTGCGTAACTTGTCTGTGCATCAGCACATCAAATGCATACCTACATTTTCCATTCCAGCACATGTTAGCACAAACACATTCCCATTCTTCTCACTTCCTCACAGCACAACTGCACCACTGATTCCATTTAACTGCTGTGCTCAAACCTACTCCCAATCATCATGTGAGTTATCAGTGGGCGGTTATCATGTGTGAAATCTTGAGTAAGCTTTTCCATAGATAGATGTGATGCATTTCTTCCAAAGCAGAGAACTCCGTCTGTGACAGCTCTGCCAGGCCAGGCTTCCTCGCGGGAGCTAGTTTAACGGTCCCTTTGACTGGTTGATTATACACTATTCATCTTCTTCTTCGGCTAATCACAGAGAAAATAATGTTCTCTTTATCGCAGTGTGCCAGTCTCTGTGAGGCCCGTGTGTGCTTCATAAAACCCACTGAAAAATCAAAGAGCTTCAGTCTGCATAAGATCCTCCTTTTGTTTACCACGCGCCCTACCTCGTCTGCACACTCACGATTAGTCATACTTATCAGAACCTTCCTGGCTTTAATGTGTTTTGGAATATTACAGATTATGACAGCCCGCATCCCATTTTGATTGATTTCTTGTTGTCATAAATGCAATAATGAAGAAATGCCATTTCAAGTGATACAATATTTTTCTTGGAAAGGCTCCTTATGAAAAATTCCCCCCTCAGTTTTAACATAATTGCTCCCACTGCTTTGCTTAATTGTGTGGTGCATTTGGAAAGGTGCACAGACAAGAAACACAATTGTCTGAAAAAAATAACACAAAATATGAGCTGATTTAAAAAGCAGACAGCAATGTACAGCATGTGGAGTATTCAGTGGTGGAAAATCTGATGGGAAGGATTCAAAAGTTATGGGTTCACAACAGGAACTAAAATACTTTTTGGATGAACTGACACTGAAAAGAAGCATTATAGTGAGGAAACGTATCCTTTATGTCCTTTAAACTTCACTTCTGAACTATTTCCTTAGTCCGTATAAATAATAGTTATATACATGATTTTTGGCAAAAGGCCAAATTATGAAGTTCTAGATGTTTGAGAGGCTCACATCTTGATATGCTCACACTAAACCGAACTGTTCCAAGTTGTTTTAGTGCCTAAATGTAACCTAACCTCTGGCCCACCATTGTCACATTATCAATCATAGGTTGTCACAATAAGATTTGATTTTATTGATTATCAATAATAAATACAAGAAAATGGTAGTTTTGACATTTGTGGACAATTTAATGACAATAAAATAATACATTTCTTAATATATCCAGTCCAAAATATTAGCTCATATCTATTAAGTGTCCATCGCAAAACTGTTTTGCCCTTTTAAAATTACTCATAATGTGTGATCTGTGAATCATCACTGTTATGGTAGATGGGTTTGTATGCCCGTATGATCCAAAGAGCTATGTTGCCCCTAGTTGGCAAATTGGTCCTTGGTAAAGGTTGCCTCCCTCCACTTTGCCTCCAATTGTGTTCATAATGCTATGGATAAAACTTCGAGGCACAGCTTTGGTTCAGGATCCTGTCTCTACTCG
>VUQJ01000264.1:0-20516 GCA_015108635.1 Andinoacara biseriatus
ATATATATATATATATATATATATATATATATATATATATATATATATATATATATATATATATATATATATATATATAAATCCCTGAGTGATGCCAAACATTTGTGTGTATACTAGCATAGTGACTAAAGATGATTATTTTATATAGTATAATTTAGTTTTCCCCAGACTAAATAAATGTATCATTAATTAGACATAATCAGTACCTCAGCCTCTTCTGATTCAGTTTTAATGGCAAAAAATGCTGGTGACAAACAACAAAATAAACGTTTGTAAGAAAATAAAAACAAATAATGTCCCCAGTGTTTGGTTTAACAGTCAGTGTATTTTTATTCCTCGTATGTTCGCGTGTTTGTTGACCGATCTGTGCTAGTCAGTGTTTGTTTGTTTATTTTTTAATAATTTACAAACACCGTGATCTCATTTGTTGTACGAGCAGCGCTGGAATGTGTTCGCTGCGGCGCGTGCTGGCCGAGGAGGAACGCCTTGACCACACCCCCTTCCTCCGTGGCGTCCAATCAGAGCGCGGGGACCGTTTCAAGACGCCCGCGGAGTCCCAACCGTAGAAAAACAAAACCCGGGATAACAACAAAACTCTCATTTTACAACTAAGTACGAAGCAGAATCCATTTTTTCGTGTTAGATTTTCCGTACGCGACCGATTCTCGCAGTTTTCCGTCGCTCTTTGTGGCCTCTCGGGCGATGTTGTTTATCTGTAGTAACGGGGGCCTTGAAACCGCCCTCCCTTGCCCCATTTCCTCGCTTGTTTTCCTTCTCTCGCGCGCGCCTGGATTCTCCATGTTGTTGCTGCAAAAGTGAGGACTCTCGAAAGAGAGAGGGGGGCTTCTCGGTGATATTAACAGCAATAGGAGCGGTACACCCGATAAGACGGGGAGCACGGAGTCTCAAATAGCTTCCGAAGAACATATCCAAGTGCCTTGCCCCCTTCCCAGGCGGACCCTCCGAGGAAAAAAGAAGAAGAAGAAGAAGAAGAGGCGGCGGACGGGAGAATAATAGAGCCAGGAACAAGATAAATCCTACTCTCATCGAGGATCGTAACTGGGGCGGATGACAAGTTACCTCGGCGAATAATAAAGTCAGCTTGTCAATAAAACCCAATGAGGGACGCCCATCAGTACTCGGGGACAGGATTTGAGGATTTTGAGGGCTCCGTGATTGTCAGATGGAAAGTTCTGTTATCACCCAAGTGCAGAAAGAAGACGTCCAAGTGTCACCGAAAACAGGTGAGATTGGGTGTTGTTCACGTCCCGAATATTCCCAATTCCCCCGTTTAGTTATATCTTTTTCTTATAAGTGATTAGTGCGTTAAGAAATACTGTAGTGCGCTTATTTATCTGACAGTTGCGCGCTGCGGACGCGCGGTACGAGAGGCGCATTGCCCTTTTTTGACATCCACCGAGCGGAGCTGTAATCTTTACGTCTTATCACTGGAAAACACAAATGTAGTACCAGAAGCTACCTTATTGTGCTTATTCCGTTTTTCCTCAAACCTGTTTTTTTTCTGCGCCAATCGGCTGCGTTGACTTTAGAAATAAAGCTGTGAATAAATTCCAGTGTTTGTTTTTATATTGGGGCAGATTGTTGTGTTGCTCCATCTCCGTCACTATAGCTCAATTAAAGCATTGGCCGTAGGCTCGGGTATAAGTTCCGAGCTTAGCTATTGTTGATCCAGTTTTTGTCTCTCTTTTTTTTTTTTTTGCAGTGCCTGCTCTTGTTGTTCAAACCTATCTTTCTTCTGCTTTCACCAAACTTGTTTTCGGTGATGTGCCTTACCCACCTTCTCCAAAATAAAAGCCAAGCTGCTGTATTTATATCTATCAGGTTCCAGCTTGTTTGGCACCATCCCATATCCTTCTACTACTACCAGCTGCAGGTAGAGAGAGCATGGGGAGCCCTGCCAGCCTGTCACCACAGGCAGCACTACAGCTCGGTGTTTTTAAGCCCTCATAAACTGCTCTTCACATTTTTAGTAATTGATCATGGTGGTCACATATCCGTGCGCGGTGCGTCGGTGGTTTTAAGAAACGACGTTGCGCTTCTTTCTCTCTTTTTTATTTTCTTGTTTCATTAGTCAAAACAGCCCGAGTGGGATTTTTATTACACTCTGCTGCATATTACAGGCCAAGAGGTCTATAAGGGCTGCTGATCATACAGCAGGACTGTATGGAAATACCCGGTACCGCGGTATTGACAGCGGAATGCACAAACAGACCTCTGCACACGCCCGTCGTAGCGCCGTTTCAAAGATTTCGTTGTTTGCACACTTTCCTTACGCTTCAAATAGGCTTTGCTCGTTAATTCAACCTCTTGGTTGAAATTGTTACAGGTCTGTGGTGTTCCGGGTCAAGTATTGGCCTCAGAAAATAATTCTGCGGTGTATTATTTTTTATCATTTTTGCGTTGCATGTTTTGTGCGATTAAGTGATGTATTGGATTTTGGATTTACGTGTGTGCCACTCATAATTCTCTAAAAGATTAATCTCCCTTTTCTCGTCTGTCTATCCTTTTACATGCAGGGGAGATCTAATGTATGCTGTTATGTCATACATGTCCAATAATGTCTTCCTGTGGAAATCAATAGGCTGATTTACATGGCAGGCTGCACATTCGTGGACTATAAATAAGGAAGGTTGGATTTTTCCCCCCAGTGAAAACGCTGTGTGCTGAATTACCAAATCAAGATCCAGTGTCCTTTGTCTCTTAAACATGGGAGTTGTGTAACATGCTTGTTGTCGCCTGCATTATGTCTTCACAGCGTAGAAGAAATAAATGTGTAAATCTCTGAGTATGCAGTTGTTTGTCACTCTTTCCACAGTTCCTCTTTCTAGCACGGACCCAGAGTGTTTATGAACTGTTTTGATTGGTATAAATTCTGCAAGTCCTCACATGAAACACACTCGAGGGGACTCGCAGGGATGTTTTTCTTCCCTTTTCTTGCACTGGTGGCACAAGTCTTGTATAAGGCCGGGACGCTGGTGGTCACAGTGGCTGATCAAAGACCTGCACAGAGCACTGAGGTGTGACTGCCTGTCCGGCTCGCTGGCTGCCCGACTGCCCGACCAGCTGCCTGTCTGGCTGTTCTGGCTCGCTTCAGGCAGTCCTGAAAGGTCCCCGAGTTTAAAATGGTTGGAATGTTTTCTGTCTGTCGAAAGGTACTGCTGAAAAGTGTGGGTTTTCCCGCCCTCTGTGATTATATAACATGTACCAGCCATTTCCAGCAGCAGCAGCAGCAGCAACAGCGGCAGAGGCATTAAAAACAGATTTCATGTGGAGGCTGTGCCATCCCTGTGGACAGATGGATGGTATAGGGGAAACTCAATCTGTGTCACAAGCAACCCCTGCCTAATTATCTTTTTATGGATGCCGGGTAAAAAAATAAATACATTTTGGTATGTTTGCGATAAGATTTGTTTTGGTATGATGGAAAAAGAAAAGGATTAGATAACACGTAGCTGACCCAAGTTGTGAGATGTAATTCAGGGCTTCACTTAACATTTTCCATGTTGACGACAAGCAGTTTCAGTGTCCAACACAACATTTTTCCTCACTGGAGATGAGAATTTTACTAGCCCACCAAAACATTTAATTTAATTTATTGCTAGTTTTTCACCTTTAAAATAAATGGATTGGAGTAAATAATGGTCTGTGCAGACACACTTATTGGTGCTGCAGGTGTCGCTGCTAGAAAGAGATTTTCTGTTATATGATTTTAAGATCTTTGCAAACTAACAGGCAGTTTTCAATTTAGCTCCTTCTGAATTCAGTTGTGCCATCACCAGCAGGTTAAAACTCTCCCTGCACACATTTAAAACCAACAACTGTAAGACAGAATCCTCTTTACTGACGGCTCGTTTTACCCAATTTGCTTCACAGGTGAACTCAATTGGTGGAAATGCAGCAGCTGGCCAATCAGCTTACAATCCGGCATACATTTTTATCGGTCCACAAAGACTGGGCGTGTTGGTTCTGCAGTTTCCCCGTTAAGAGTGTTTGGTTTTCTGTGCCCGACAGGCCAGGTGAGCCGGTCTGCCCTCAAACAGCCTCGGAGCTGCAACATCTTCAAAGCGCTCTTCTGTTGCCTCCAAGCTCAGGATGGCCCCAAATCACCACCACTGCCTCCGCCGCCACCATCACCCTCCCAGCAGGCCTTGCTGGAGTTGCAGGAAAATGGGATGGTTGTCAAGGTAACAGTATTCACATTTCAGAGATGTTTCCCCACAGCTGAAATCAATTTGAAGAGCTCAGCTTCAGTCCCTGCCTTTATTTTTGTTTATTTAAGACCATACTTCCTTGTCACACCCACCCACACGTGCGTGCGCACACGCACATGCACTGCTCACCATAAAAGAGGAGGTGTGTGAATAGTTTGGCCATCTGTACGGATAAACTTAACACGCTGTTGTAAAACTGCTCTTATTATTGTCTCCTTCTTTTTACAACTTAAACCACCGATGCACCTGCTCTGAACGCAAACCGCAACTGTCTGCAATATGGAATCACTTTGATCCCCCCCGAGGAAGATGAGAAATGAGTGTCAGTCCTGTAGGCAGGCTGTGTGAGCGAGCTGAGAATCGGTGTATTGTGTTCCTCATAATTGCTGAGATGGGGGGGTATAAGCTGTGGCTGCACACTGCTGGCCATGCTGGTGAGCGCTGTCAGCCTGATTAGGGCTTCACCACCATATTAAGGGTATTTTAATGAGATGCCATGTTTGTTCGCGTCCTCCAGCATCAGCAGCAAACAGGAAGCAGCATCTGTAGGACCCTGGTTATTCTCTGGCAGGCTCCCACTGAAATTAAACCCCATTAAACATTTGGCACCGCTGGCTTTGTTGCATTTGGTTTCTTGGTTTTTGTTGGTGAATGACATTGTTTTAGCCCCCCCCCCCCTTCCTTGTTCTTAATTTGCCATCGGTAATAAGCAATCTCTGTTATGTAATATATTAATAATTAATTTCACTTTGACTGTACTCATAAGGAGCCTGGAATGAAACTAAATTAACAGAGGGGAAAAATGGGCCATCTGAAAAGGAGTTAGAATCAAGGTTATTTTCCCCTGCCGGTGAATTCCTGTTGAGTTTGACAAGACGCATTAGGGAAATATCCAAAGGCATAAATATGCTAATTGTAAAGATATACCACATAGAGGGTGTTACAGTAAATAAACGCCTTTCTACACACAGATCTCACCTAAAAACAAAGTCTAATCTAATTTCCCAGAAGTAAAAAGCAAAACGACCAAGGTTTTTTTTTTTTTTTCTCCTTCCTTCACTGCACTGCTGGGGTTACTCCTGCTTTTCACGTATAATGATGAATATGACCGTGTCTGTGCGTTTCCTCAGCTGTCTGAAGCCAGCCTCCTGCCTGAGGTGAATGCCCAGGACCAAGGGAAGATCTGCGTGGTCATAGACCTGGATGAGACCCTGGTGCACAGCTCATTCAAGGTACCAACAATGGCATTGCCCAAACACTCGTAACAGCCTGATTTCAACATTTTTAGAACTGTCAGCTTGTGCTGTTTTTTTCCATCCTGCAGAAATAATATTTGTATTTGGGTAAGATTAAATTTATCGGGAGTGTTTCTGCTGCACTTCTTTGTTGCGTTACCAAAGCTGTCACATGTGTTTGAGGAACATCAAAGCGAGTCCTGTTCTATTTGTGTAGGCTATGTGCTGTGATTTATGGCAGTGATGAGGAGTCTGGTTCTTACTGTTCAGCTGTTATGTAATGCCATGTGAATGTACACACCGTGGCTCATGTGAACAAGCATGCCAACCATCTCCCTCTGTGTTCTCCCTCCAGCCTATTAGTAATGCAGACTTCATCGTGCCTGTGGAGATAGAGGGGACCACACACCAGGTAAACTACTGTGTGTGTGTGTGTGTGCTGTAGATGGAATGGGGAGGGGGCTTGTTTGTGTATGTTGATGTGTTTGCAGCGGTTGCTGAGCTGAAAGGGATGGGTCAGCCAGTTTTTTGTTTTTTTTTGTTTTTTAATGGCTGCACAGAGCCCTCTAGTGGCCAGATGGTTAACAGGGCTGCACAAGTCAAAGTGGATGCATCAGCAAGAAAATGAGTCATTTCAGCTAAAATGTCATTAATAAGTCTCCCTGTGAAGAGGCTTTTGAAACAAATGCACAAGCATGGCATGGTATGTTTGGGGCAGAGTGTCTCTCAGTTGGACATGTGGAAATATAATTAACTCAGAAATGTGATTCTGGGGACCCCGTGTGCTGGTAAGGAATCCGGTGGGTCTTTGCCTGGTTCAAGTAATCCAGGATAGGCTGGTTAACACTGCCACGGCCTATTCTTGATTACTTGTTTCAGGAACTGGCCATAAGCAGCTATCAGATGGAATTGATGAACAAAAACAATGAATTGAGACTACGGAGCACATTATGACCCAACTGCCTGTTTAACTACATGCCTTCAAATTTTTGAGTCTAGTTGCACTGATGGATGTAACACAATAATCTGCTACTAAACTGAGATACAAATATCTTTATTTTCATTTCAGTACTTGCAAGATCCCAAAGTTTGAAATTTCTTTCCTTCAGATGTACAGTTATGGCTCCAGTGTTTTTAAATCTACATGATTTATAGATGGTGTATATAAAAAACTGTGATAATGAACACAAAACTGCTAAAATGTGCTGATTAGGAGGGGTAGTAAAAAATTGGTCCAAGGAAGACAAACACAAGACTGGATGACTGTATGACCCGTGTATTGTTAACCAGATTAAATCACAATGTCAGGCTCCACCTTTGGAACTTTTTGGAGTCTGAGGGAGGATGCTGTTCCTTCTGATATGGCTCCGAAACCTTCTCAGCCCAGATAATGTGACACATTTGACTGCTGCATTCAGAAGATCTTTAGATCTTCTAGGAACTAGCTCTGTATATTTTCTAGGAAGCTTAAAAATAGATGCCTTCTGATATTTGATCTGAAAGTTCCACCTTCACATCCATTTTAAGTGCTTTTAATACCTACTTCCAAGATACTTGGTTTGGGACCTGAGCAGAACATGAAGTATGGCCACCGGTTTGAGCCACTTTCACTGCCTTCGTTTTAAATTCCATATACTGGAGTTGGTATGTCTTTAGAATTATTTCTCCTGACTTATCCTGTGTAGTTTTTTTCAGCACTTTATGTATTTGAGTTGCTGTCAAAGCTGTACATAATGAGTGAAATAAAATTTAAATGGCAGTTCTGACAGCCTGCTTCTTTTTCAGGTGTATGTGCTGAAGAGGCCGTATGTGGATGAGTTCCTGCAGAGAATGGGCGAATTGTTTGAATGTGTGCTGTTTACAGCCAGTCTTGCTAAGGTACTTCACATCAGATCCTGACAGTGGTCCTGAAATAGATCTTCATGTTTTATTCAGGTGTTCGATGGATAATGTGATCTGCTTTCTCTCACCTTTTAGTTCTCCCTTTTACTGTGATAGCAGCTGCTTAACATCCTGTTAGATGGCCCCCTCATGCTTAAATGGATGGGTGTCAACATAATTTAAAATTTCAGCTGAGTTATAATCTATAAAGTCCTATTACTGCAGCATCATAGCTGCAGATATCTTGGAACACCTGGGCCTGTAGAGTAGGTTTTGGATGTGTTAGCCTAGCCTTCCTTTGTTAGCCTGACCTTGCACATCCCTGCTCTTCCCTCACATGCTCCCAATCCTCCCACCAGTACGCAGACCCTGTGACAGACCTGCTGGACCAGTGTGGCGTATTCCGGGCCCGGTTATTTCGGGAATCTTGCGTATTCCACCAGGGCTGCTACGTCAAGGATTTAAGCCGCCTGGGCAGAGACCTCCACAAAACCCTCATCCTGGACAACTCTCCTGCCTCCTACATCTTCCACCCAAATAATGCTGTGAGTTTGGACCTGTCTCTGTGATCTATTATGGGCTCAGTCGACTCTCAGGTATCTGAAATCTGAGTATCAGAAGCTGGCTTATCAGATAAGTTAAATCCAGTAACACCAATTTATGAACTCCTTTCCACTTAAATGTTTTCCTGACCTTAAATCTTCACCTTTGACCTTAAACAGTTGTTGCTAGTTTAGTGTCATGACCTGATGTTACGTACTGAATTTTAAAGGTTTGTTTGCCTCAGGTTCCTGTGGTGTCATGGTTTGATGACGTGGATGACACTGAGCTGCTCAACCTTCTTCCTGTGTTTGAAGAACTTAGCCAAGCTGAGAACGTTTACACCCGGCTGGACCAGCTTCGTGGCCATTAGCTTTCAGTGGACCTGCCCAGCTCCCGTTGGACCTTCAGCATGAAACTCCACCTAAAGTACAATATAGACCTAACAATTCCTGGACGGTGTTCTCCTCCCCTGTGCACAAAATCCTTGCATTTTATAAAATTGTATTAGTACAGGGTTAAGGAAATTCCAAAGTCAAGCTATCTTTGGCTAAGCTGAACTGAGGCCTTTCCTCCGATCCACAGTGCAGACAATAATCACAACCACTAGTTGAAAGCACCGTGATGCAGAGCTGCAGAAACCCGCCAAAGTGGCTGCAGTTAGTATGAATTCTGAAGGTTCTTTTGCCAAAGCAGGAGCCTGCCTGTCCTCACTTGACTTTGGAGATATTTGGAGTATTGTGCCTTTATGGAACAACAAAGGGTTTTGTTTTTACACTACACATTTTATATAGTTAATGACTTTTTTTTTAATAGGTTTTATAAGGAAATCTATTTTAAGCAGTCAGTATGGTTCCACTATGCAACCCAGTTCAGTGATCACATGGACAGTACCTCTTACAAAGCTGGTCAAGCAGACATTACTGTAGCCTTAATTAACTACAAATGAGTGATGAAACAAAAGTGTATTTTACTTATTTGTACAGTTAAAAATGACTTCTACATAACATGCAATCTAAATTCTCAGTGGTCAGATTGAGATTGGCTGTTAGTGGGTGTAAGTTGGGGAAATGGGACAAACTCTTTGGTCCTTTTGAAAACAGACACACTGGAATTTTTTTAGGCACATAGGACACGTGTTTATTTTTAAATGCCACGGTTTTCAGTCGAGGTTTAACAGTAGTTGATTTTGTTACTATAGTCTTCTTCTATCACTAAGTGGCAAACAAGCTGCACTTGTTTTCTATTGACAGTGCTGTAAGTAAAGCTGTGCCTTCTGAAATGAGGACAAAGGATGGTGTTCTGCCTGAACAGAGATTTGTAGGCCTACACACTCTGCTGTGTCATGCTGAGCGTGAGAAAACACTGTCAGGAGCAAGTGTAATGCCAGGGGCTGTGGTACTTGCAGTGCAACACTTGAAAATATCAAATTTGATATATATATTTTTTAATGTCTCTCTTTTTCTATATTTATTGGCCAAAAAATTTGTACGTGTCCAGTACTTTGTAATGCTCAACCTTTTGTATTGTAATCAGTTTGCCTGTTTTGAGGCTGGCCTTGTGTGTAACTCTTTTATCTGTGCCTATATAACGCACATTTTGCTGTCAAAGTTTAATAACTCAGAAAACTTGCAGTTAAATCAACAGATGTAAAGCAGAGATTCAATCATCCAAGCAAAAGCAAATTCAGTACAACATATTTTTGGAGGGGTTTTCTTGGGTTTATTGGGGGGTTTTCTACAATGTTTTGTGTCTGCATGTAAAATGGTAAAACATGACAATGAGAACTTTGAAACCAGTTGTGATGACCAAAAGTTTCTGTTCAAAGTCATTTGTTTTTGGTTTTTTGTATGAGAATAAATACAAAACTCATTTTGCCCACCTGGTCCGACCAAAAAAAGACAAGGTGCTACCGATTTTTACTTTCAAACAAAAATTGGTTCTGTTGTAACATCTGTGTGTGTTTCCGTATCACACAAAAATGTCACCATACTGTATGGAATATCATTGAGGTCCCGTCAGAAGGACAAAAATATTTCCATGTTTATAGAGCACACACTGCTGCTGCGGAACGAGCCAAAGTGCTCTTGTTTTGTCATGTTTTCAATATGAACATTTAATAGTTTTTTTCTAATTTCTATTTGTATTATATCGGCGCCTGGAGGATTGCTCCAACAAAATTTTATTTTGCGCAATAACAAAGATATCTTAGTTTTTAAAAATCACCAACTTATAAATTATACATAAAAAAGACATCGGCCTTTGGGGACAGTTTAATTTAATTCATGGGGAGTTTTATTCTTCTTAAACTTTTTCTGGAGGTGTTAACGTTCAAGAGCTTAATCGGGAACGAATTAATAAATCAAAAGCTGCTGTTTTAAGGCGTTCGGTGGCTGAATCTAGTTTTCATGACGGTTTTAGCCGTTTTAGATCTTCTGAAGTGTCAACAAAACGCTTTTTCTGCGGATCTGAACAATTAAAGTAAAAAGCGGTATTGTATTGCTGTGAATACAAACCACATTGTAAGATAACGTATATGAAACAATGATAATCGAACATATTTCACGTTGCACGCAGTTGCGCCAGCCGTCATGATTGATATCTCTAAGTCACGTGATCGCACTTAACCTCGTTTTCCCTCTTAAATCTTGCTTTTATTCCGGTTTGATTAGAAACAGTTGAGACCGCAAAGTGTTTCCTTCACAAAGTTCATTCTGCGATTAAACAAACGTTGCTGTTAAAAGGCAAAATGCGCTTTGCTGTTGATATCAGTTACGTTTATGAGCCGGCCATTTTAGGTACACCGGTGTCATTCTTCGGTGACATACCAGGAAGTGCAGGATAATGTGAATGTTATTCGGAGGTGGCGCTCAGGGAAAAGTAAATAAATTAATTTAGGGTTTTTCTGTAATTATAAAAAGTGAATTTGTCCATGTAATCGCATTAGAAAGGCGGTGAAAGGCCGCATTTCCGGCCTCGCTGCGCGTGCCTGGACTACAATCTTCTGGGCGTTTCCATGGTGACATCAGCAGGCTGCCGCGAGCTGACACGTACGGTTTTGTTTTAGAAGCAAAAAGTATCGCAGTGAATCAAAGCGAGGAAAGGACACAGAGCCGACAGGCAAGTACACTGCAGCCGTTCTGTGCTCATGCCGATGTGCCGCGTTCACAATGATCCGCGTTCAAAATGATCTCCGCAGACAGGAGACGTCGAACTGTGTTGTTAGCTCTCTGGCCTCCTTGTTATTTAGCGTGTGCTGGCTAGCGGCGTTAGCTGTTCATTTTTGCTGTCTGTCTTGGCTGGCTGGTGCTCGACCATTGCGCAGAACGGGCTATTCACGGATCTATGTGAGGATAAGTGCTTCTAGCAATGGTAGCCTGAATCGGAGGCAGCTTGTTAGCATGTTTGTGTGCTAAATATGGTGCTCAAAGCTGGACATTTAAAGCTAACCTGTTGTGTAACTTCATCGGACTAGATTACGCACTTCTAATCTCGTTCACTGTAATAGTGAAAGTAAGATTCCTTATTTTCATAGCTTAAACTCCCAGTCGTTAAATTTCCGTTTTATATTAGCAGTAAAATAGAGAGCGTGTGTGTGTGCGTGTGTTTTGTGTAAAGGCCCATGTCGTTGTTGATGTGTTATAATTCGCATTATTGTGACGGTCATTTTATGTATGACATTTTATTGTGTGAAGCTTGTGTAGCTGTTCAAAATGTTATGAAGTAAAAGTACGTACTACTCATAAGTTGCTTCGTCACTTTCATTGAAACTTTGTGCTGTTTATAACTTTATACACACTGACCACAAAAAAATGATAATCATTTAAATAGACATACCGAGTTATAAAATTAATAAGTTGGCATTGCTTAAAAAATCGTAACTTGCTGTCTCAAAAAATCAGATAGCACAACACACTTAAATTAAGCTATCTTATTTATATTGAGTGTGCATTGCTTAAGCGAGATAAAACACATGAGCTTAACAGTATGTTTAAGAGAACTACTTAATTTTAATTGCTCTTATACAATATTTGTTTACCAAATTAAACTAACTACTAAATCTACGATTTCGTTTTAGTTTTGAGACTGATTTCAATTTTTTCATATGTCCCATATACTACATCGGTACTGATGTAAAAATGTTCAAATTAAATTATGTAATATTTTTATGTGATTAATTTTAACATGGTTCCAGTACATGAAAGCATGAAACTGATGTTTCACTATCTCAGTCTTTGCTCCATCCGTGCACCCATTCAACACAGTTACAGTCAGACTTTATGGCACCTTTCCTGCAGATTACTGCAAAATAAAATTTAAAGTAGCCTAGAAGTACCATAAAAGTACATCAAGTGAAACTGAGAGAAATTAGAAAATAGATGAAGTAAAAAGTAAGGAAAGTAAGGCTAGATAAAGCACATTAAAATGTACTTTAATTGATTAACTTTATTCAGTGAAGAAAAATTAAATAATGCAATGCCTCATAAAGCTTAAAAAATTAAAATGCAATAAAACAAAGTATTAAAATAAGGAATGTAAATACAAATAAAGTAACATCTTTAAAGCATGCTCAGTCAAAAGCCAGGTTCAGTCATGGTGGTCTGCTGTTACCAGCTGAATCTGTACCCTGTTCTGAGCCACATAAACACTGGAAAACACATTAGCCATCCAGAAGAATAACATTATAGTCTTTGCACATGCCTTTGCAGAAATATTCCATACATGCTGAAAGATTCCATCCCAAATTATGTAGTTATTTAAAAAGGTTTGCACAATTATCCTACTGAGTACACACACACAGACACACACACACACACACTTTGTAGGGCTTTTGGTTTTTATGTATGAAGGGACGAGAAGACTGAATTTAATTTTTGCTATTTAAAAAAAAGAATGCTTTCATTTATGTCACACTGCACTGTCATTTCTACAAAAGGTTCTAAATTTCCTCAAAAAACACCTAAAAAAAAAAGAGCTGAATCTCCCGTCTGTTACAGGTTTGGGAATAAGACTTCCTCCACACTGCATGCTGTGTTGCCTTGATGTAGGCAGCGTGAGAGTGCTGTGTCTGAGTGTGAAGCTGCTAGTTGTGTTATTAAAATTAGAAACTGGGTGTAAAGAGGAGAAGGGTTTGGCACACTTGGTGAATGTTTTGGCTGCAAGTGTTGCTGGTTTCAGTGTTTCTGGAATCACTGTTAGTGTTTAAGTGTTCAGAGAAAACTGCAAATGTGTACCTGACTTTCTTCCACTAATCATTAACAAATAGTTGTACTTGTACTACCTGCTGCAGGCTTACAGTTATCATAGAGGCTTTTTACTGTGAGTGGAGCAGAGGTGTAATTTGCTTTCATTTCTGTTCAGAGGAGACATCACCTGATCAAAAATCTCAGATCTCAGTTCCTGATTTCATCATGAATGTGTTTGACCGCAGCATCAACATCGATGCCCTCTTCAAGTTCTCCCAAATGTACGTAAGCATTTCATGTGGTTGCACGGTCTGCTTTTTAATTTGCGTTTCTACTGCTCATACTATGTTTCATGTATTATCTCTCCTCCTGCAGATCTCATTCCACCCAGGTGCACTTGAAGAATGTGTACTCCAGCTTGGCAGTTTGTATGTTTGTGGCTGCTGCCGGCTCCTATGTCCATGTCGTCACACGTCTCTTTCAGGTAACCCCAATCAGATACAGCAGGGTCTACCTGTACTATCAAATGGTCTCCTTCATATTCTAGCCTAATTTGCATATTAATGTATCTAACCTGGGTTGAAACTATCAACCCCAGGTAGGTACCTAGGTACAGCATACAAAAGACGTGAGTACATCACTGTTAAATATCAGATTACATAAAATTTATATTTACTTACAGCTGAACAGAACTATATATAAGACTTTTGTCTCATTTGACCACAGGATGTCCTCAATATTCATCAGGCGTCTTTTTATGTTCATTGCAGTTTTTTTTCTTGGATGTCATCTAAAGAGATTGACATTATGCAATCACTTTTGTACTCTGAGCTGTCATCGAAACTTTTTTCCTGTCAATAATCCTGGTGCCAAGCCCGAAGCACAGAGGTTATATTGTGCAAGGCCTCAGTCTGTGACGTTGTGGTAGGTGGACAGACATCAGGGCTCTGATTAGTGGCCTGTTCTCTACCATGTGCTTATTGCTTCAGCCATGTTCTCACTGATTTTTTTAGTTGGTAAAAGACCTTTAATATGTCCTTTATTCATCTTTTGTGAAGGTTTACAATCAAGTTTCTGTTCCTCTGTCAGTTCTTTCCCACGTGGAGCTGTGGCAGAGATAGACCACACGTCAAAATTAGCTTATTTTAAAACTATATTTAGGCATTGATCCTATGATTTTTAGTCAGTGTTGTTTCAATAATCCAGTGCTTTCTAACTTGTGTAATCACAGGTGTAGCCTATTTTGAAGCCTCTATTTTCAGTATAGTGCAGTAAGAAAATCGACAGCAGTCGCTCCTCCAACGAACGTTGACGTAGCAGCAAGCTACAAATATTCTGGTTTAAATCCAGTGAAGATGTTACAGCTAAAATGCTCCATCAGAGAGGAAATTCAGCTTTACTGAGATAATACTGCATTACTGCTTGGTTGGGGAACCTAAATCTGTCAAAAAAAATCATCCATCAGTAAAAATAGTCTCTTGAAAACAGCAGAATAAGATCTCAGGTAGGACTCGGGCCAAGCTTTTTGACATTTATAACACTGATACCCAGTGTCTCAACTATCCACTCCACACAGGAAGCAACTAGCACCAACATGGCAATATACAGATACCGTAGAAGGCCAGTCAAAATCAGCAACTTAAACCGACTATGGGCAAAATAACACCTGACAATGCAAAGTAGATGTGTTCCAGGTTAATCTATGCTCACTTCAAAGTGAGCAACTGAAGCAGCTTCCAGTGAGAGCACAGGATAGGAGTCATTGGCAAGATAGGGAGGTAAATGCATTAGAGAGCTACACATAATACCTGCGAGCAGCTGTCAGAGACAAAGTGATCACTCTGTGTTTCTAGTACTGCTCTTTTTGCATACTATTTTTTTGCATTTCCTCTTGTGTTTTGTTTACTACTATTATATGAACTCTTGTTGCAAAATGAATTTCCCCTGGGACAATAATCGTGACCTTGAACCCAGAAGCTGGATTTTTGATTCTGCATTTGCATCCATTTGCATTGTTCTTGGCAGAGCTGAGGGAAGGTTATGAAAATCCAAGCTACTCAGATGCTGTGGAGCCTAAAAAGCCGCGTCATCCAGCAGTGATGATGTTCACCGCACAGAGGAAGTTTGGGGAAAAAACATAAACAAAAAAGGGGGAAAGCACCAATTAGAAGGAGAAACAGAGGCTGCAGTGGACAGTTTTCTTTCTTTTAACACAAAAATGTCCACAGCAGGACAAAGAATAGCCCACTTTATGGTGGTTCCACATATTTTTGGCTCTCCAAGTGACAGTGCACAGCTACTGCAATAAGATATCTGCTGAAGGGTTTTCTGTTATGAAATGGGACTGTAATGTCACCCTGACTTGTGCATTCATTTCATATTTTCCTTAATTGTGGCAGAATATCCGCATTGGTGACAGCGGTGAATCACACCGAATGTTTTCCTACATCTGCTCGCTGAGACCGTGTGTTTGTACCCAGATCTGCTTTTTTCAGTTTCAGGCAGTTTCCACACTGAGTTTGACTGTTTCAGTTTCACTTTGAATTTTGGGAAGTTTTAGTTTGATGAATGAATAAAACAACAAACATTTTGTGAAAGTGACACAAATGAAAGACATTTTCTGCATATTTATATTTTATTTAATAAGTACATAGTATAGTTATTTTTAAAAGGTTTTTATTCTAAATAAGTTACCTAAAATGTTTTTGTTTGATTTACACAGTTTTAATTTTTAGCTGAATGTAATTTAACCATAAAAACTTTGACCCTGACCCACACAGTGAGAGATGAGGTGGTATTTCCTAACATTACAATAAAGTATAAATACTGTGAGAAACCTTTTTTTTCCATTTGTGAAGGTCATCTTTGGCCACTGAGGATCACCTCCACCAAGTCACGGGTCACTCTGTGGCTCAGTCGCCTCCATCCCATGTTTCACGTAATAACAAAAGCAGCTTCCAGCAGAACTTGAAAGTCCTTCTAGAAGCAGGTCCACCTCTCAGCAGCCCTCCTATTGAGTCTGGGTGGGACTTTTAATGGGGACAATTTTAATTGGAGCTGTGACTGGGAATCACAAATCAAACCCAATTTTAAAACTGCTTCAACGATTTGCTCAATTTTTGTCCCAAAAATTATTTTTTAAAAGCTTTTTAACTTGCAGGTTATGCTACACATGAGCACAGTTTCACAGAACAGTTGTGAACCTCTGCAGATGTCGGCAGGGTCACATGTGCTCCTGATATTAACGGAGCTCAACAGACCCAAACAACAAGCGCCAGTAACAGGAGCACTTATTGTGCATTTAAGATCATGCTTGTACCATGTGTCATAGTCTGTAATTTGGATTTTAATGTGAGTGTTACAGTTTTTTTTACAGTTTTTTCCCTGACACAGCACTTTTTTCTTTTAAAGGAATTGAAACAAATTTAGTAATGTGTATTAGCCTTGAATGAGTTGTTGGAGTATTTAACCCCTTATGCAAGTATTGTCTTGGTTCCCTGTATTTACCCTGTACCGCTGCCTTCAGGGCGGCGTGCTCTCTGTGCTTGGATCCCTGGGGCTGATGTTCTGGCTCGCCATGACCCCCCACAACCCCGAGACAGAAAAGAAGAGACTGGCCATCCTCGCAGGATTTGCCTTCCTCACAGGTAAATGTCTCAGATTAAAATGTGTTGCTGTGTGTGTGAGCAGAGGTGAACAGTTGGTCTGTGAACGTGCCTAACGCAGTGTTTGCTCACCAGGTGTTGGCCTTGGCCCCACGCTGGACTTTGTCATCTCTGTCAATCCCAGGTAGGTGACAGATGCTAGTTTAGCGTCTGCTAACAGCTCAGTGAATGAAAGTTAATCACAGGAATTTTTCCCTCTCTGTGCAGCTCTAAACAAAGCAGAGTGTCAATAAAGAAGACGTTTCTGTCTGTCCTGTTTGTTCCTCAGCATCATTGTGACCGCCTTCATGGGAACCTCTATGATTTTCATCTGCTTCACGCTCAGCGCTCTCTACGCCAAACGCAGGAGCTACCTGTTCCTGGGAGGTAATTCCTGCCGGCCGCGGCTGTAACAGTGTGATTCCGACCCGTCTGCGTACTTCATTCAGTCACAGAGGAGTTGCAGCACATCAGTCAATACAAAGTGTATATGATTGTGTAACTGTTATTTCTCTAACAAAAAAACAAACTGTTTTATTCCTTTATTTAGTCATCACATATACAGTGTAAACAGAACTCAATAATTCAAAGTACACAGACTATGAACCACGTAGCTGCTAGAGACGGCGCCTATATATTCCTGCCACTGACCATCACAGCCTGATGACAAATAAGAGCCTAAATTTATTACAAGTTTAATCTCAGTTCAGTTTTGGCTTCCAGTGATTATGAAAACTACAGGACAAAACTGATAGCAGTTCAGTTTCCCTAAGAGTGAATAAAAGTAAACCTGTGGCGCAGCTGAGCATAAACGAGGTGTTACAGTCGGCAAAACTCGCTGATCTGGCCTTAAAACCACGTTACCCTGGCAACACTTTTTATTTCCAATTATTATTAGTTTTTCCATTTAAATTATATTTAAAGTTCAAAGAAATCCTAAAAGGATATTTGTGTACTGCTTGATGTTTAAGTTACTGAATAATAATAAATAGTAATAAATGTGCTCCCAGGGCAGCTTTCTGCCATAAATAATTATTTTGCTGATGGGTGCATTTTTGCCCCGTGTGGCCCTCCATCTATGCTGGCCTCCTAAATGCTCGGTTATTAAAACTTTGAATACTCCTGACATGGGCAGTGACAAGTATTTGATGTAACGAACCTTTTACTTGATTTGCCCCTCACTGCTTCCTCAGGCACACTCATGTCTGGCCTTTCCGTCCTGTTCCTGATGTCTCTGATGAACGTGTTCTTTGGATCTATGATTCTGTTTAAGGTAAGCGGTGCCATCACGCCCTCCTAAAGGTCTGAGCAGCTGTGTGTGTGATAATGTGCCATTTAACTTCTTCATCTTCTCCGACAGGCGCACATGTACCTGGGGCTGCTCATCATGTGCGGCTTTGTCCTGTTTGACACTCAGCTCATCATCGAGAAAGCAGAGAACGGAGACAAGGACTACGTGTGGTGAGGACCCGTGTTCACTGCTAGCACGTCATCTCCTGGCCTGATTGATTTCGGCAGGGCCTTTTCATGTATTAGACACCAGTATGTTTGATGGACCTGAGCAGCATTGATCACATGCAGCAAAACCTTTATTGGTGTATTGAACACCTTGTTCAGAGTTGTACCTGTGGGAGCTGATGAATTGTAACCACAAGCTTCTAATATGGTGTTTATACACATGATTGAGAGAGAACTTCTGTTCTGAAGAAATTTTATTCACCCTGGAAAAAATAGCAAGTGATGAACACTTTCCAGGGTTGAAGCTCGAAGGGTTTGAGCTGGACTGGTGGATCGCTGAGGTTTGCTGGTCCATCGAGGTAAATCCACAGAATCGCGAAAACGTTGCTTTCCGTTGGCTTTTGCAAAGATGGACCGAGGTTCAGACCTGCGATTACTTTTTCAACCAAGAAGCTGCTGTGTCACGTTATGAGGGCACGAATCCGTCTGCTCGGTTAACAGGATGGATTCGAAGATCTGGACCTCGAAAAGCTGCATTATGAATGTAAATTTTGCTGCTCAGAAACTCACTCTGTATGTCTTTTATTTTTCAGGCACTGTGTGGACTTGTTCCTTGATTTCATCACCATCTTCAGGAAGCTGATGGTAATCCTCGCTATGAACGATAAGGTACATTACTGCATTATTGGAACATTTCTCTCTCTCTCGTGACGGTTTTTATGACCGTCTGCTGATCCAGTGAAAAGACCGAGCGCAACAGTGACTGTTGTCCTAATCACAGCTGTTTGTGTCCGTCTGAAGCAGGTAAAAACACACCTGCGAGTTCCTCTGTGGCTCCAGCTCATTAATCTAAACCCGCACAAAGCCTCGACTCGGTCCCAAACCGTCGTCCACATCGGGTCTATTTTCACTAAAAATGTCACCGATCAGCTGGAAAGTTTTTCTAACAACATTTTTGTGCGCTGGAAATCTTTGTCAGAAACAAACGGACTTCAGGCTGAAGCCTCGTTGTTGGGTTTGGTCTTTTTGTGCTCTTTGTCAACACTAACAAAAATCTAGAATTGTTCTCTCATTAGCTTTTAATATGTTTTCAGAAACAGCTGCAGATGTTTTAAAAGCTGAAGTCACACAAAAACAGGACATTTTCTCATTTGGTCCTCGTGAATTTGAGCTATGCGCATTCTTCTGGTTTGATTTGCTGAGGTTTGGAGATGTCTGAGAGCACCACAGAACAATGGCTGTGAGGGCAGTTTTGATTTGTGGTCCATGAAACACTGAAAACTAAAACCGAGCACAAAGTTTCTGAATAACTTCACAAACAGGCTCGCAGAGATTTGTCTACAACTTTGTGTTTTCCTTTTTTTAATAGCAGAAAAGTTTCTGTTAAAGTTGTTTTTTTGTAATAGAGTTTTTGTTTTATTCAGAGAGAAGGACACTGCTCAGAAAATTAAAGGAACCCTTTTTAATCAGAGCAACACGTCAGTGAAACTTGTGGGATACTGATCGGATCAGTATCAGTGGAGGTGCAGAGGGCAACAATAAGACAAGCCCCAAATCAGGTTTGCTGTGTGTCCCAGCACAGTCTCAGAGCATGGAGGAGAGTCCCGGAGACAGGCAGAGCTGGACAGGGCTGTAGAAGGTCCTTAACCCATCAGCAGGACCAATATCTGCTCCTCTGTGCAGGAGGAGCTCTGCAGAGCTACAAAATGACCTCCGCTGGTGTGAATGTCTCTGAGCAAACAGGCAGAAACAGACTTCTTGAGGGCCCAGCGTCCTCTAGTCTTCCCTGTCCTCACTGCTCAGTACGGTGGAGCCTGAGTGGCACTTGCCATAGAACCCCAGAACTGGCAGGTCCACCACTGGAGCCCTGAGCTTCTCACAGATGAGAGCAGGTTCATCCTGAGCACATGTGACAATTCAATTTTATTTATACAGCGCCAATTCACAACAAACAGTCGCCTCATGGCGCTTTGTATTGTAGGTAAAGACCCAACAATACTGCAGAGAAAAACCCAACAGTCAAAGACCCCCTATGAGCAGCACTTGGCGACAGTGGGAAGGAAAAACTCCCTTTTAACAGGAAGAAACCTCCAGCAGAACCAGGCTCAGGGAGGGGCAGTCATCTGCTGAGGGGGACTGAGGGGAGAGAGAGAGGACAAAAAACATGCTGTGGAAGAGACACAGAGAATGATTAAACACAGAGTGAAGTATGAACACAGTAAAAAGAAGCAGTGCATTATGGGAACCCCCCCAGCAGCCTAGGCCTATAGCAGCATAACTAAGGGAAGGTTCAGGATCACCTGATCCAGCCCTAACTATAAGCTCTATCAAAAAGGAAAG
>VUQJ01000266.1:0-13886 GCA_015108635.1 Andinoacara biseriatus
CATCCAGAGTAATTATCTTGTTAGACACTTTTTTTTGAAGATTTGTGGGGCCGAGCACAAGAACTTCAGTTTTATCTGAATTTAGAAGCAGGAAATTAGAGGTCATCCAGGCCTTTATGTGTCATGGTCCTGGGCCGTTGGCCCAGTGTTTTGTGTTCATTTTGGTTTCTGTTTATTCATAATGTCCTCTGTCTAGTTCCTTGTGTTTCCATGTGTCAAGTCTGCGTCTTTGTTTCCCGTCGGTTTTCCTGTTTTATTTTGATAGTCTTGTGGTCCCTGTCTGTCATATTCAGTTTTGCCTCCCCTTGTCTCGTCTGGTTAATTATGTTCAGCCTTGCCCCCACCTGTTGCCTGTTCCCTAATTCCTCTGTGTGTGTATTTAAGTGCCCAGTCTGTGTTTTGCCCTTGTCGCGTCATCTTCAGTGTTTCCGTCCCGCTGTGTGCTCCTGTGCCCGACTCCTGCCTTTTGTTACTGTTCCGTATGCCAGCAATAAAACTTGTTTCTGTTCACGTCCGTGCCCAGTGTCCTACATTGAGGTCCTCATTCCTGCCTGCCACACAGCCGATGCATGACAGTAATTACATTTTAGATATCTAAAACTGCATTTTGTCTTGACAAAACTACATTTTCACTATCCAGAATGGTAATTTAAGATATCTGTCCATTCTGACATTCTTACATTTTGACGAGTCAAAATGTAATTGAAATGATGTCACCAGATTCGTCATTTAAAGGGTCACACATCCGTATTTACAATTCAAGATATTTCAAACGTGATTACTAGTCAAAATGACACTTTTAGATATCTAAATTAAGAGATTAGGTGTAAGCCCCCTTGTGCTGTACTGAGCTGTCCAAACAATTGCCTGTAGTGTAGTTTTTCAGGTGGCTACAATGGCATTGGCCGTTCTGGAACAAATTGTAAGAAAATGCCACAATATAGAAATAGCTCTTCAGTACGGGATATGCGGCGATAGCTTATCTCCGTGAGGTGCAGGACGTGTTTGGATCCCACTTTTAACCTGGAGTGTCAACCAGAACTCCACTTCAAGGCCAGGATGGTGAGCATGACTATTACAGCTGATTTCACCCATAGGAGACAGCAATAGAGGAGACAGGAGTGCAGCTTTGCATATGGGCTTTATGGGCCTTGGTTGTTACAGAGGAGTATGGCCTGAGCAGACTTAGCTCTGCTAAAATGCTACGTAAACCTGTGATGTTTTGACTCGACAGAAAACTAATTCAAGATATCAATAATGTCATTCTGACTAGTCAGAATGTTAATTTAAGATATTTTAAATATAAAAGCCATCTAATTCAAGATATCTCTAATCAGATATCTGGAATGTAAGTGCGGTGAAACAGATTTTATGTTAAAGCGGCCAGACATAGTCGCTGGTTACTGAACGCTGAAATGTTTGCTAACTACAAACTGATGCCGGCTACCAAGTACAAAGTCCGTCTAGTGTTCGAGTTCGTGCAAGAACAGAGACGCTATTTGGAAAAATTCACCACAAGCAAGCGTGTCACACATCGTGCCTCATGTACACCTTTCCCAGGTGTTATCCCTCGCGTAGACCGAGCAGGATCGTTCCAGTGGTGAGATAAATTTGAGCCGAACATTCTCACTGTGTGCTGCATGTGAGAAAGGCAACCTTCGGACACAACCCCTGACCTCATTCTCATTCATGTGTGACAGCAAGATGCTAATATTTAAAAAATGTAACGTTCAGTTTTTAGTTAGCATTTGGGTTTGTTACAGCATGTTACTCTGGCCTCAAAAGTACTTGGACAGTCAGACTATAAATACAAAAGACCAAAAAAGTATTTTGTAGACATTTTCTGACTAACTAGTAAATATTTTCACTGATTTGTGGTTGTGATGGACAGAAACTGTAGTTCCTGTGTTTGGAGAACCGTCTGAACCTGAAGGTAATTTACTTCAATAAACTACCTTGAAACTAGCGCAAGTAAAAAAATGAAAAGGTCAAGCGCTGTTTGGACAAAGTCGGCCATTTTTAGTTGGATCGTCACGGCGAGAACCTCGAAGCTTTTATCTGTCACGGTGGAAAAGCTCAAAGATGGACGACACAAGTCAGAGCAGGTTAGAAGCATACACCGAAGATACTTCAGGATAACAATAGGATCAACAAGTCTTTGTAAAGGAGACTGACATGGCAGGAACACATCTTTTGGAGACTTGTGCTATTTTAAATTCAGCCTACAGGGATTTGATGGTGGAAGGTTTGTGTGAAGGAAGCCAGAGGAAACCAGCACTAAAGGTGCAAAGAGATTGGAACGTTGAAATCTGAGGATGTGGTTTTAAAAGAGTGTCGGTGAACTTGTGTGTCTTGATGCTGTCATGAGCTCTGAAGCAGAAGAAACCACATATGAAAGTATCTTCTGCTCAGGAGAAAACTGATCTTCTAATGGACCTCCAAATCTTGTCAACCGCTCCCCTTAGTCGGGGCTTAAAGTGGGATTTGGAGGGTGGGGGGACCCTAAGATCGGGTGCAACACGGGGAAAAGAGCTGCATAGAAATTTGTCACATGACCACTAAAACAGGCTGTGATCCACATTTTCAGCGTGACATTGTTTGTATTTCCTGTTTGTTCCCCTCTCTTTAGCTGAGTCTACTGTTCCCGTTAACTGAAACAAGGACATGAAAAGGGATTAAAGAACCAGGCAAATGTTTCGACATTCCTCCACCTCTAATCAAGTCGGAGTAATCAATCATCACCGTCTGTAAATGAGAGGCAGAGGTGTGCATGTAGAGCCGCGCTGCTCTGAGCCATCACTAATTTGCAGTGAGTCTTAGACCAAGTAGATAGTGGTACATGAATCCTGTGCAAGACAAACACAGGTCATGAAATTCCTTTACATGCGTGTCTGTCCAGAGTCGTGTGGTGAACAACAGTTTGAGTTGTTGGCAGGAAAAGAGGGTTCAGCCATTGAGTCGTGCCTTCTTTTCCTAGTCTTTACCTCCATCATAATAGCCGCGCTTAATGAAGTTTATTGACTACACCATCCAATTAGAATGGAGACATTTCAGCAGGCAGGTAAATTAAAGCCTGCAGTGACGTACAAGTCCTCAGACTGAAGTATAAAAAAAAAGGGAAGAGCTATGATGATGAAGTTGTCACCGATCTCTGAGGTCTGCATTTTGAAATGAAGCTCCCGCTGCTGTGCACCCACACGACACGCAGCGCCGCCTGCCTGCGCATCTGCAGCCTCATAAATATGATAACTGTTTTAAAGATGGAGAGCACCAACAAAAAAACCTAAAAACACTACAACACAATTTTGTGCAGTTTACACTGCTCCATGACAACGTGCTTCACTCAACTCTCTCTTAAGAGAGAGGATGAGAAGAATATCACTCTGCTGATGTTCGCAGCTTTCATCTGTTCTGAGCAGATGAAACGACCGGCGGGTCAGGCAGCCAGGACGGCCTCCGTGACTCATCCTTCTGCCTCTTCCTGTTTTGAACTGGGTTAAATTTACCACTGCAAGGTGACGCACTGAAGATTGCGAGTTGCTCCTCAGTGATGCAGAACAAAAAAAAAAAGTGGGCGATACAGCTCGTAGGTCAGACATTAATTATTTGGCGTCCCAAAAATCAAACAGTGATGAAGCTAGACATTGCTGACTTGTATGGCAGCAGTTCTTCTTTATCTGTTTTGATATTTCCCTGAAGGTTTAGCTTAGATATGATTAAGACTAAATTTAGATTCAGAATGAGTTTCAAGTTAGATACTGAAAAGTACCAAAATATAAATAAATATAAAGTGACACAGTGGCAGGTTAGGCCACATATTAATTTCTGCATGCGTTATCATCCATCACACATTTGCTTCTCACATTTTTTCTCCTGCAGAAGTGTTTCAGCTTTGTGCACTAGATGGCACTGTGCACATGCCTGTGAAAGGCCCAATAAATACTGTGACTGGATCAAAGCTCACAAACATCCAATATGATCACTTATTGACACAGTGTTTTGTATTTAGACTTCACCCCATCAGGCAGTCTTTGTTGCTGTGAGAACAGGTCTGAAATGGACTGCACAAATCCACACAGTAATTTACTCCCCGTCCAGCATCTCACTGCAGCCAGTGTAATACATACAGAAGCTCGGTTGACTCAGCAAAGGTCACCGAAGATGACGCTACACTCAGAGTGAATTAGCTAGGGGTCCCTGCCAGAGCCAGGTGCTGAGCCGTTAGCCCTCGTTGGCTCACAGCCAGGCGATAAAAGTCAAGTCCTGGAAACCGATGTCCTGCAGAAGCCAAGTCTAACTTGAGCACTGTGCTGGCCGGCTAATCCAGGGGTTGAATAAAATGTCAGCCTGGCTCAGCACACCTGTTTGGCACGACTGTAAAAGCTGCTTTGTCCAATGCTATGCAGTGCAGCTGGGCCACCAGCCTACAGGTCCATCCAGACTGAGTTATGGCCAAGTTTATGGCTTCAAAGGGTCAGTCCACCCAAATGACAAAAAACAAAATCATATTTTCTCAATGACCTTTCGTGGTATCTAGCTAAGGCAGAGAAGTCCCAGTACTCCTAACTGGCAGCTGCCCAGTATGTTTCCATGTGCATTTATGAATATGAACAGTTTCATGGACTCCATATGTGCCAGTAAAATCTTCAGTTTGTTTCATACATGGAACAACAGTTAGCAACAGTATTAAACCTGTTAACAGGTGAACTGAATAATACTGACCATCTCACGGTTCATCGTTCTGCTGGGAAACTTTGGGCCCTGCTGTTCATTTGGATGTGACTTTGACAGATCACACTCTCTTAAACATTTCTGCACAGTGCCCACCCATAGCACTACTTAGGATTCCACCAGGTGCACTGCAGCATGTTTTGGATCCCTAAAGTGGTTCGGGGCTCTGCATTGCTAAAAATATGCAACAAGTCCATTTTAAATGGAAGCCATGTCAAGCTGCACAGGGAGCAGATGAGGAAGGCTCTCTCCTCATCTGCTCCCTGCATGATCTGAAGCTGTGCAAACTTGGAATAAACCCACATCTGAGATGTAAAGTCGCAGCCACACATCCATTGTATTCCCAGGGTAACAGTCGCTGTCTCCCTATGCAGGCATATGCAGGTGTATGCAGTATAATGCATCCCAGCATCCCACAGAAACTGATCAGAAAACATCAAAGACCAGACTCCAATCCGGTTAGGCATCGTTGGATGTGACCGAGCAAGTTTGATCCAGGGAAGCCCTTGAATATTAATATTTTGTTATTTTAACAAAAAAATATTTCAATAAAAGCTGCCACTAAAGGTAATGTAATATGTATGACTCTGTGGATAATCTTGAAATATCCTGTTGCCATCTTGGTTACAGACAAGAAGACTATTCAGTAATAAGTCCTTTGCATCTTATTTTTGGTTTTGAATGAACTGAGCAAAAAAACAAAAAAAAAAAAACGGCCACATGCCAGACCAGCGAGTGTCGGCTCCATTTCAAACACTGCATCCATCTCTGCTGATATCTCAGCTTTGTGAACATGTGTTCGGAGGTGGGTGGATCAAAGCTTTAAGTACTGAGAATCAATGATAGCCTCAAAATTTGCAAGAAACTGAAAAAAAAAACCAAAACCCCACAAAAAGGTGGGGTAAAGCTACCTATTTACTCTAGCTTTACGTCAACTTATAGCAGTGGCTGCTTTTTCTAATAGAAAATAGATACTGATGCCAACTAGTGACAGCATGATTGTGTCACACACATATGAACCTGAGTAACATCCATTCTTCATCCAGAGGCTTAAATATGATGTCGGCCCACCCTTTGCAGCTATAACAGTTTCAGCTCTTCTGGGAAGGCTTTCCACAGGTTTAGGAGTGTTTACGGGAATTTCCAGAAGCACATTTGTGAGGTCAGACACTGATGTTGGAGAGAAGGCCTGGCTCACAGTCTCTAATTCATCCCAAAGGTGTTCCATCAGGCTGAGGCCAGGACTCTGTGCAGGCCAGTCAAGTTCTTCCACACCAAACTGGCTCATCCATGTCTTTATGGAGCTGCTTTGTGCAGTCATGTTGGAACTGGAAGGGGCCATCCCCAAACTATCCCCACAAAGTTGGAGCATCAAATGTCTTGGTATGCTGAAACATTCAGAGTTCACTGGAACTAAGGGGCTTGACTTGTTGCACAGGTATCATCCTATCATGGTACCATGCTGGAATTCATTGAGCTCCTGAGAGCGACCCATTCTTTCACTGATGTTTGTAGTGGGCATATCTTCCTGTTAAAAGCTCATAGGGGGTCGTCTGACTGTTGGGGTTATTATAAGGACTTTATAGCACTATACAAAGAGCCTTGAGGTGACTGTTGTTGTGATTTGGAGCTCTATATAACCAACAAACAGTCCAACAAACAGTGTGTTTCAGTGAACAGCACTAAATGTTCACGTCTCAGGAATGTATGGACATCCTCTGTCAGAGAGACACACACTGGTAAACACACCTTTCTGCAGATTTCAAACAGTAATAAGAGACTTTCAAAGTATTGCTTCCACTGCCATTAACGCCAACAGAGCTGATTCAGTATTGATTCCGTCCTCGGTGTCATTAGCCTGTGCGAGCACTCTGGCTCACTAACACACTTGTGTTTGTTTGACTGCGACTGTTCCTTTCAGAAAAGGTCCTTCACGCTTTGCTTGAAGCGACTGCTTCATCTTGCCATCCCGAAGACGAGCAGCCCGCTGGGACACACTCCGACTGGAAGGCGTGGTTTAAATTCAGCTTGAGCTAAACTGCTCTCCAGCCAACATAAAGCAATAAATCAGGCGGCTACAACTCTGAGATAAGAGGGGTTTCCTAAATCAAAGCAGCTGGAAGGTAAAGTTGATTCCCACCTCAGTGGGAATTTCAAGATCGGCCTTGATAAGGAGACGTGCCTCGGACTGGTTTCATTGTTCTGAGCTTCCTGTTTTGATGAGCTGGCGAGGCTTTTCATTTTCAGTAAATGATTATTAGAAATACACAGAGAAAGCAGATGGTCTGTGACGCGCATAATCGTAGGCAAAATGTAATTTAACAGTAAAGCAGGCGATCTCTTGCTGCAATAACAGGCGATACAAATGAGACATTTAGATCTGTTTGGGATGAAAAGCAAGCGCATAACAGCCAATTCACAATCAGCTGGAAAAAAAAAGGGGGCGATTAAAGTCCACAAAGGCTTTCTACATCAGAGCTTTATCGAAGCTCGCTCTGATTTGTATCGACGTAACTGTCACACTTACTTTGTTGATAATAAGTGGGTCAAGCTAACAGAGGGCAACATTAGTGAACATACAGAGCTGAACATTCAAAGAGGCTTTTGATGAGACAGTCTTAGACTCAGAGAGTTAAAGTGCAGGTTATTCCCCTTCTTCTAACCTCTGCTTCCTCTTCCGCTGCTGTCAGGGAAGAAAGTAGCACGTATTTATAGATGCTGCTTCCTCCACAGAAGCACTCGTGACACCTCTGAAAGGCCGTCGCTGTTTGGGCTGTTGTGCCTCTGAACCACTGCATTAGCAGAAGAAGCGTTTATGTGTCGGGCTGTAAAAGCTGACAAAAGTGTTGCCTTTTTTCCTGTCGGCAGCGCTGGTAGTTTACATGATAACCGAACCTGCTGTTAAGACTAATGTTTCTAAGAATGTCTCGGTGGCACAGATTTGTGAGGGGCTGTCACTGAAATTGGATGCTGCAGACTTTCTGTGGCAGATGTGAGAGCAAATATCATTCAGAATGACATTCATAAAGGCAGCCTGTCTGCCACCTTTCCTGCAGCTTCTTCCCAGACGTGTCTGACAGGGTGAAATGTGGCGAAAAAAGAAGTGTCGGGCCAGAAATGGCACACACCTTTCCCACTTTCCTGTCATTATCACCATTTAGAAAAGGGTAAACAAACCTCAAGTGTCCCGGCGTGCTGCCGGCACACAAAGCGTCCACCCCGCTGAGACGTCATGTCGTCCCCGCCACATGCAGGTCACACAAAAGCCTCAGAGCCCCTTTTCCACCTCTGCTCGCTCACTTCCTGCTTTTCACTGTCCACTTCTCTCACTAATCCTGTTTAGATGCTTCCTGCTTCATGGGACATCTGCTGTAAATATTGTGACAAACAAGAGTAACAAAGTGCTTTCCCCAGCTGGCGACCCTTCGGTGAATAAACGGTCATGACCGTGACTGTAATTTCCAGAGGCTGAGGAGCAGTTTTCCCTCACTGCCAGAGCATTCAACACTTAACACAAATAGATTTCAACCCCAGGGAGGAAGTGGTGAGCAGACAAATGAAGATCAATACACTGATCTGTAAGTTCCTGACCTCCAGACACATCACTGAGCCAAAGGGATGGCTATTTCCACCACCAATTACTCTTTCAAGCAGGATTACTCGCAAGATAAAGCGTGCAGTCAAAGAGAAAAGGTGCTCATTACTCCACATACAGGAGGCAGATCAAATATGAATGAGGTCGAGCACCAGTGACACGTGCTGTAAAGCATTAAGTGCTTGTTACGCCCATCATGTCCATTTGAATTTGCTACTAATTGCACTGCATGAATAATTGCACTATAAATGGGTTACAACACACTGTAATGTCCTCGTACACTGATAGATAAATTTGCCTCACGAGGCCCCCCATATGGGCCGTGTATGCTTAAAATTGTATTAAATGAGCTACATAATGTCAATATGGAGTCATGGGGGGGCTGGAACCTCTCCCAGGAGAGAGGAGGGGAACACCTGGACAGGTCGCCAGCCTGTCGCAGGACTAACACGGGGACAGACAGCCATTCACACCTATGAGCACTTTAGAATCACCAGGTAACCTAACCCCACTAACTGTGTGTCATTGGACTGTGGGAGGAAACCGAAGAACCCGGAGAACACACACAGACACGGGGAGAACGTGCAGACTCCACACAGAAAGGCCTGGAGGTGGATTCAAACCCAGGACCACCGCACCACCGTGTTGCCTTAGATTTAAACTCATTTATTTAAAAAAAAAAAACAAACTGACTAACACTGGGGCCACCACTAGAGGGCACTGTGAGGTGCCACACCACATTTGGACTGCTGCCAGTGGAATATCTAAAATATAATTTATATATTATGCACGACACATTAAATGCATTATTCTTTAGCTGTGTGCATTTGTGTTGTATAGCTGTACTGCAGCTTGGACATATAGCAGTGTTGTGTGACCTGCTTGGGTGCTACAGATGTGAACGCTAAAATCCGGCAGGTTTTCATTGTCTCGTTAATGTTAAAGTAAAAAAAGCCCTCAGACAGCACAACTGAAATCTTCTTAGACTTCCTGAACAGGTAAGTTTTGGATCTAAGCTCGTGATGCCGTGTTCACAGTAAATTAGCCGTGTTTTAAAGCGTCCTGCTCTGAGTGCCAGTAAGAAAATGTAATCCAGAAAATCCACTTTCACTGTAGATTAGTTTGAAGTGTTATCAGACACAAAAGCCATCTGGGATACTGCAAAGTAGGATTTTACGACTCTGGGAAGTTAAAAGAACAACAATCTTCCTTCCCTCCTATTTGGCAGACCCACACTGGAAAACTGAAACCCACCAGCTTCCACAGATCTGACTGACAATTACATCAGAAGCTGATTCATGTTCAGAGTTTGGAGGGTTTTTTTGGGACCGCAGCCATCAATGATGTACACCTGCGGTTCTGAAGTTCTTTATGGGGGGGTGAGGGTGTAACAGGAAGTCTCTGAGATTTGGGTTTTTTGGTACTTCCAGGACTTGTTAGTGCTCTGTGATGCAGACACTGTGTCGTACTGATTTCACATGAATTCATCATCATGGCCCCGCCTGCACGCACATAAGCATGTACACACACACACACACACACTGATGTGTCTGCAATAATCAATCCCCAACAGAGGGCAGACTCGGGGGCACGTTAAGAATCAGTCATTCAGGAAAAAATTTACAGTTCATAAAAAATCCAGCAAACAGAGACTCAGCCGCTTTGTTCAAATGTAGTTACCGGTGTTTTAGTGACTTTGTAACTTGATTTTTACTACTTTATTATCTTTTAACAGCAAAAGCATGACAGTACTGTGCATTATCCACAGCAATTCCACAGTGGGAAAGCAGCAGCAAGATGTTTGCAACAAACAGCATCATCAAGGACACACCTGAGGTGAGCTGCAAAGCATCCTGAAGACCTGCTAAAGATTTTCTAACTGGGTGTGTAGAAGTGCATCAGCTGAGCCATCAGCTGGTGTGGCGTGCATCGAGCTCATCGGGGATTGTGGCTAAGAGCGACTTCTTGCCTGAAGTAATGCTACACTCGATTAAACTGGTACAAGGATTGACTGCATGAAGATCTGGGGAACAACGTGCAGGAAACAGCCAAACCTGGGCCTCTGCTGCAGCCTTCTGGCATGAGGGTCATCTGTGCAACCAGTGATCTTTACCAGCTCCCCTTCAATCAATCCTTTAGTGAATTAGAAAGTGGTTGCAGGCCCATAAGTTCAACATCACTGCCCTAGAGCCTTTTAGTCCTTTAGAAAAGACTAATAATATCAGTGTTTTGACTGATTTAATGTCTGTCATGGAACAGTTATTCTCTAAAATGTAGCTTTAAGTTCTGTCAGCTTATAAAATTAAAGATTTATTCTGTAGGCAGAGAGAAAGCACAGCGCAGAGGCTGCCTTTAAACAGCCTTTGTTATTAGTGTTATTATTGTGTATCTAATTAATGTCATGCTAGGGCAACCTACCCAGAATCCTCAGCTGTGTCACTGCTCCATGCAAGCCGAAGAACATCCAGAGTGGGCGCGAGTTGTCCACACACACCTGCATGCCCACATTGGTGCCGTTATGACTAAGGATGACCTCCCCTTCCTGGTTGACCAAGAATCCCAGAATGTCACTGCTCTGTAGAGGTGTGGGCACCCGGCACACCGCCCAAAACTCCTTCCTGTCCACCAGGGCCTCGGGGTTGTAGGGTAAGTCGCTGGGGCGCAGCACTGCCGGGTCGCAGGATGTCACACCGTAGGACAGAGAGCCCGAGCGCGCCGGGCTTGACTTGGTGACTTTGATGAACACGGTCTCACCAATGCGCAGGGGCCGGTTTGTGAAGACCAGCGTGCGCTCTTCACGTGCATGCTCAGATCGGGCCACCGTCTGTTCGTCCAGCGTCTTAATGTGGGCGCCGCGCAGCTGGTGGAAGTGGAGGTCACTCTCCAGGGTGGATGGCAGCAGGGAGGACTGCTGGGAGTTGAGGGAGTTCTGTGGGATGGGGCAGCTGGAGGAGGAGGAGGTTGAGGCCAGGTGGAGGGTGTGGCGGTGGGAGCGGCTGTGGGCCGGGCCACCATCCTCCTGCTGCAGGTTGAGGTCGCACAGACTGACGGACAGGCGGGAGTCGTCTGCTTCACGCCGCAGAGAGGAGGAGCGCACCGTAGTGAAGGATCGTGGGCGGAGGCAGTCGGGAGGAACGATCTCACTGTCTGGAAGAGGAGGAGAACACAGAAATCAGGCCTGCTGAGCTTTGCTCTGATTAGCAATTTTGAAAAATTCTGAACCTCAGTTCTAAGAATCTGCAGCTGCTCTGACAACAAAATCACACAAAATAAATGCAAAAAAACAACAATTTAATTTCAGTATCAGGAGGTTGAATGCAGTCCAAAGTCGGTCTAATTACTCAACGCTGAGATAAATGTTAGAGTCAGGAAGAGAAACAAGTGAAAGAAACTACTATAAACCTCTGTCCTTTTTAACACGTGGTGGATGTCTGTGTGTGTTTGGGTGTGTGCTGGCTGCATTCCTTGCACTCCATAGTACAGTATCAGTCTACAGACAGCTATTAATATCTACCAATACATGTCTTTAATAGCAGTAGTAGTGGCCGCATACATACAAATACACACACCTCTGATAAACTCTCAGGTTGCTTCTCATCCTACGCGCTGACACAGCTGCTTAAAATAACACCCTTAATACCCCCCGCCCTGGTGGTAGGGGTAAAATTAGCCCCCGTGCTGAGAGAGTGCCCTGCTCTTCAGCCTCTGAGTCAGGCTGGGCTGCTCGAGTTTGTGTGTATTTGTAGAGCTGAAAGGAGACAACTTCCTCTTCCCCTCTTATGATACTGAGAGACCCTCCTCTGTCAAACCAAGAGGTGCACACATTAAAAAAAATAAAATAAAATTAGGCTGGGAAGGTGGGGGGAGGGGGGTAGATGGATGAGAAACAGCCGCCAACTGTCTCCGGAGAGTCTCGAGTCCCGGTCAGCCCCGGCCCCTCTATCTGACCAGGACCTAAGAGGCCTGACTTCAGATAAACCTCTTAGCTTCAATTACCAGGGCTGTGGGACGGGCTGCTGACTGCAAACTGCAGCCAGGACAACAGAAGAGCCAAGCTTCTTATGATGCCCCCCACAGCTGAAAGAGACCCGGCAGATCTGTGAGAGTGCCTCTGAACGGGCTGGGACACAGGAACCATCCATCATCAGCACCGCATTCTTTCTAAATATAGGTTTAACTCCTTTGCTGCTCATTAACTGCACGCTGAGAACATGTGAGATTAGCGTCTAATCAAGGAAATAACTGATTCAGGGATGAAATCATGTTAGAGATTAAAACCTCTCATATATAATAATAAAACTATTATATTATATATTATTATTATTATTATGAAGCCACCATTTTTTCTTTCCTCTTCTGCTTATCTGGGGCTTGGGTCGGGGGTCAGCAGCCTAAGCAGAGAAGCTCGGACCTCCCTTTCTCCAGCCACCTCCTCCACGTTCTCCAAGGGAACCCCGAGGCGTTCCCAGGCCTCCTCTCAGTAGGACATGCCTGGGACACCTCACCATGCAGGGATCCTTGTCAGATCCCTTTCTGCCTCCATCTTGTTTATTTTTTGGATCCAAACCCGATGGAGACAGCAGTGTGAATAGTTTCTATTCCGATCCGTTATTGGGAAGTCAGACACATTTCAATCCCCACCAAAGAATTCCTCATTCCAGGATCCCAGATCCACCTTCACATCACAATCAAACCAGCTCTTTGAGGATAACCTGAGAGAACAGCTCAGTGATCTACAAAGACAGTGACTGGCATCAAGTACCAGTGTGTGAATATGTTAAAGTGAAGCAGAGATGACAGCAGTCTGCTCAGCATTTGATCCTCACAGACTGACATGTCTGATTTTCTGCATCATCACTGAAATGCTCTCTGATGAGTAAAGCTGAGACTGCATCACTAAAGTCGTGTCAGCCGTCAATTAAAGCTAGCTGCTAACCCAGAGCGTGGCGGCCTCTCATTAATGCTTAATGGAACTAAGGCCTTGTAATTGTGCTAATTGAGTTAGCAGAGAGGGATAAAATAGAGAGGATGGTGCCTTTGGTGCACAGTGTGACTCCCAAAGACTGCTAATCAACCATTAAACACCTCTCTGCTCAGACGTGTTCACTCGGAGTCCCCGAGGCTGGCTGAATATGGCTGGCACGCCGTCTCAAGTTTCATCTACTTCCTCCACAATCAATCTCCCATTGATGGACTCTCAGCGATCATGAAAACCCACAGACGACCTGTGGAGAGTCTGTGGAAATGAGCATAGCCCGACGAATAGAAATCGAACAGCTCGATCTGCCACGCAGTCCATTTCCTGATTTTATGTAGTTTCCTCGGACAGAGACCCATTTGCTGAAGGGAGACTTTTAATGAAGTAGAGGATCCTTGATGAAGACTTAAATTTTGATGAAAAGTGAAGGCCGCAGAGAGCTGAGCAGGCTGCCCATCACTCCATCACAAATTACGATGGGACGGACTTGGTCCTCTCCGGGACAGGCGAGAGGACCGGAGCTGGTGCAGGCGTCTCAGGGAGGATGACAGTGAGGATAGTCGAACTGGGAAAGGGCAATGC
>VUQJ01000266.1:15502-27042 GCA_015108635.1 Andinoacara biseriatus
AAAGAAGCAGCATGCAGCTCAGCAGTGACCGACCTGAGGATTAAAAAAAAAAAAAAAGCATGCTGACTGGTCGAGCGAGAGAGCAGGATATCAAGACAGGGATAGCAGAAGGGAGGGCTGGAGTCAGAAGGGTCTTTGTGCTAGATGTTTGGGATGTTCTTTATTCCTTGGCATCGGCCCAATCCACAGTCCCTGATCGAGCTGGGAGGCTTTGAACCCGGGGCTTTTCGAAAGAGCAGCATGCTCTCAGGGCAACACATGGCCATAACAAAGAGCCAGGCAAAATGCCCGGTAAGTCACAAAAGCCCTGTCCCTTAGGTCATCGGCAGAATTCAGCATGTGCCGCCCCTTCTCTGCCAATCAGCATGCCAAGACCTCAGCGCTAATAACCTCCATCATGAGGTTCTTATATTAAAGCTCCCCAGTTTTATTCCTGTGCTCACACATGGAGAAAGGCTAATTATTACTGGGAGGAGACTTTGCTCTCATACAGATGGGTGACGGTGCACTAATCATGAAAATGAATAATGTGAAAGGTGCTGCTTTCAGCGACCTACCCACAGAATGAATGGGCCTATTTTTCCTGAAGCGTTTTAGCATCTTTCAGCCGACGTTTTGTATTCTGCGCTCACATCAAAGCAGCCGTTTCAGCACCGAGTGCTAAAAAGCATTTCCTGTACAGGATGGTGGAGAAGAATCCTGAGTTTAAAGGTTCTTTAAATTTAAACGGGTACAGTTTATAGTTTTTTGGAGCCCCTGTGAAGTCCACACTGACAGTGCAGGCTCTGTCTTTGCATGTCAGTGGCTAACACTGTTGCTAGCATTCAGCTGGTGCTTTGTAGTGCCGGCAATGACAGCTACAAATGTGTTCCTGTGACAGAGCCAACAGGTGATGGTTGTTATTATCTCAATGATTCATTCAAAAAACTGTGGCAAAAAAGTAGCCAGAAATGCACCGAAGGAATCAGAAGCAGTGAACGGGCCAGTCATGATATAACTGTGGGCGTGGCCAACACAAAGCGTGTGGTTACATTTCTAGTGAGGTGCACGCTAGGTTACGCTGTGAGGTTTCACAGGGGTGTATACAGCATATTTATGACATAGATTTCACACTGAAGTATAAATCCGCTCTGGGAGGCACTGATGGCGTATTTCGAACTGTGGTGCGGTAGTTTGTAGTATCACTGAGTGGCGTCATCACTTTACAGACCATTTCACAGGTTTATAACACAGGTTTATAACTAATATAACTGCATGCCTCAGGAGCCCAATACATAAACTCCACTCTAGATAATTCTGACTCATTTTGTTACAGTAACAACATTAAAGTAAATGCAGGAATCTGGAAACATGGACACAGGCTGTAAACAAAACAAGCCAACATTATTTCTGAATGGTGATGATCATCATTACTGACTGATCAACCTCTTTTGCCCTGAAGCCTGCTACAGTATGGTATATGGTATATAGTAAATACAGTGGAAAACTGGCTCCTACAGTTTCTCAGTGTGTGTGCATATATGGAACACAGGTGGGCTTCAAGGTGGCTTGCAGATGTGCATTAACTGCAGGCTGGAGAAGCAGCTTAAATCATACACCCCATTGGAAATCAGACGTGTGGATCAACGTCAGCGGAGCCCGAAATAATGCTACGCTCAATTAAAGATATCGACTCCCTAAAAGACTCAGAGGGCAACCGAGATCCTGGCAGTGCCTCTGGTGAACATCCTGATCTGAACTCTGGGTAAAATCTTCAGCACTCAGAAAAGACGTAGCGAGAAATCGGGAAACTTCTCATAAATCTCGATGAGTTACCTCGACTTTACCCCCATTAAATGTTATCTGCTTGATTGCTCAGACTCAGAGATTCAGCCAAGGTACGGTCATTTAAAACTCATTCTAAGGGCCAAGTCACACAAATTCTGTTTACCCTCCTTAGCCTTTGAACCTTCTGAGCAACAACCATCACATGGAGCCCACCTCAGCCAAGAAACACAACGCTGCTAAATTTGCTTTGCTTGATGTCTAGAGGTCTGTACGGCACTGAACCCACTACACTTCCTAAATGAGACCAAAAAGAGGCAGATTTACACCATCTTTTCTGCTTTGTGTATTTTCGTTGGAGGGCCCGTGTGAAGCGTCAGATTTGGAAGTGCTGCTATTAACTGGAAGGCTGAGTCCTGCCAAGTTAAACACCAGCGCCAGTCAAGTTCTCGCAGTAATCAAATCAGGATTTGACTGAGAGCAGCCGGTTTCTCCCAGAAGCAGGAGAGCCCAGGCTGGCTAACTTAAAAACACAGCGAACGGGCCTTCGTCACTTTGGATGGCTTCATGTTGGTGGAGTTCCTGCTTTGGTGCCAGAGTTCAGTACGGAGGCAGTTACAGGGTGAACACCTTCGACTGTTTTAGAGTCGTCACATCATTCAACATACAGAAAGCTTTTCCATGGCAGTCAGTCCATGTGTGACCTTTTGCCGAGCCTGGTTTTACCCTGTTAATATCAAAGATTATATAGATTATATACATTATATAATCAGCAGCATGTTCATAAGTTTGTAGAGGAAATCTTTACTGTCACATTACTTCTTAGAAGTCCAGTGTATAGTCTACGACTGGTCCCTGCTGTTGTCTTCCCTCTGACTGAGATGTCAGACATGACGTGCATTTTATTTTGAAAGCTTAAAATATTGTGCCAAATCAGTGAAGGGAAGCCTGCTTTCAGCTGCTCTTCCACCTGCTTTCCAAAGCAAACCAGCTGCAAAGCTACGTGGGAGCACACGAGGGATGCCATTTCCATCAGAGATGGCATCCTTCACTTTGGCCTCACCGAGGCTGTCGTGTTGTGAAAGGTTCAGAATGGGACGACCCTGCCTCGCAGCCCGACACGCTGTCAGAGATAAAGCCGCTCTGCTGAAAGACGAAAAGAAAGAGCCGCTCCTGCCGTGCCGGCATCCATCAAAGCTTCACACATTGTTTTATTCTCGCTGAAGCACTTCGCTTTGCAGGATTAGTTTCCTTTTCACCTAGCCCACATCTGTCATCCTCAAAAAGCACAGTTCTGCCATCTCAAATACAATGCATGGTTACATAAGCAAGGACGCGCAATATATGCACGAGATTTTAGCCCGATTTTAGCACGACGAGTCTTTCAAATTAGTTTCATTACTGATCTGCTAATTATTATCCGAGGCGACAGCAAATGTTTTTGCTTCCTGTGGCTCAATGGGACCTCGTTCTCCAGCCCAAAGCTGCCATGCAATTCAATCCATCCCTAAAATCACTGCAGAAGCTCTCCAGCTTTCCACCGCAGAGTGGAACTACAGTTTTCCTCTCTTCCATGTTTTGTATGAACTAAATTAACTGCTGTGCTTCTTTGGGGTGACAGCGAGACTGGCCAACACCTACTCTGAGTCAGCCCGGTCGAGAGGTGTTAGCAGCCTGGAGGCTTTGCAATCAGACTTTATTCTCTCTCGTCCTTCGGGGAAGTCCCACAGAGGGCCCGTCTTGATTAAAGCTCCTCTGTGACTGACTCATACAATCTGAGTCCTGCTGGCTTCACAACAGCTGGAATTACTCAGATACTCAGCCTCCTTTCCGATGTCAAGTAGAATCCTGCTGTGTGTGTGTGTGTGTGTGTGTGTGTGTGTGTACACATATGAGAGTGACGGCTAACCCCAGGAACCGGGACATCGGTATATATTAAACTGCCTTTGTGGCTTGTTGGATTTCAAGCCCATGGGGACGGCTTCAGTCTGCCCAAAAGATTATCCTGGCAAACCTCCACAATATTGTATTTGCCCTGTTCAAGGCCAGGTGCAGTCAATCACTCACTACCCCAGGCATATAAGTGGAGACATAACTATATCTGACACTGTTCCTCTGCAGCAGAGTCACAAATACAGATGTTTGTTGCTGTTTGATGCAAACCTTACCAGCAAATGAATGAAGTCAAAGGCAATCATGTCTATGTTGAAGCTGCATGTGCGTACAAGCATTAGAGTCATTTTAGGGCTCAGCTTCATGAAGATGGAAAATCTGAAATCGCTGTCGTCGTGTTTGGAGGATGATTTAGTGCTTTCACACCCCCACAGACTTCACCCGACCCTTCACGTGTCCCCCGGGGTGATTACTGTGGGGCAGTAATCACCCCGGGGGGACACGTCACATGGGGTGATTACTGTGGGGCAGACTACCACACGATACGGTTCCCATTTCAATCTTTCTACATCAAAGACATCCTAAATGTCACCCGGGGTCATCCTTCACTTCTGAGCTGACCTCAGAACAGCCTCAGAGAGAGAGTGTGTGTGTGTGTGTGTGTGTGTGTATTACTAGAATTAATATTTTTGTAACAATGGGATCAAATTGTTATGAAAGGGCAGTTAAACTGATATTACCTCATTTTAACACTTTTTAAAATCAAACTAAAAGTGCAGCAGAGATTTTTTTATATTAACGGCCGTAATGTGACGACCTCACAGGGAGCTGTACTACTTTGCCAGATTGACTTTATGTTCTGATAATCTCAGCATTATATTTACAGACTGTTGAACTTCCCCAAGAGGCCAGAAAACTAAAATCATACAGCATGAGCGCCGTGGAGTCAGGACAGAAAACAGATGTGTGTGCTGCACGGGGGACTGTTACACAATGAGACACACCTGGAAAGAGGGCACAGGTGAGCCAATTGACAGCATTTGTTGAAAGTATGTTTTTCTAACATAATATTTGTGTGTAATTTTCCACTTGTCATCACTACGTTGGAATATGTTGCAGTCAGCCATATGTCACATTATAACCTGGATCCTCCACCACAAAGTTTAACAAGGGTTTCGCTACTTTTGGCAGCTCCTTTATTCTCAAAGGTTCAGCACAGCAGGAAGTGCCACATGTTGACCCTCCTCGATGCAACCCTGAACAACCTGCATCTCCTCCCGGGACTGAACCAAGGATCTTTCACTTGTTGAGAGTTAATGTTGTTTAAAGATGTTCCCATATACCTGATATCAGAACAAAACTAACCAATACTGCCTCATGCGTTCAGCAGCTTCAGTGAAGTCCAGCTTTGACTCCTCGTCCAAAAGCAACATATTAGTTCTGCGTTTGTTTACAGAAATAAAGCGGCTAACATTAATGGTGGGACCCTGTGAGCACCTGAGACAGGACCTGCCTCACTTTTCCCATCAGTCGTGATTTTAATTCATTCTTTAGGTTGTGAGGATTATAATATTTTCCAGGGAGGAACAATGAATAATCCCACTCACTGCTGCAAAACTCTAAACTGGGAAAAAAAAAATAATTTTACCACATCAGGGTCATCAGAAGAGCACAGAACATTATAAAACATCCAACATATCACAACAAGGCCTCGTTACACTCCTGCCGTCAGGGCGGCGGTATCAGAGTGAGAAATCAAGAACCACCAGAATGAGGAACAGCTTTTTTGCACAGGCCATTCCTGTGAACTGCCACCTCTGACTGACTGACACACACACACACACACACACACACACACACACAGCTCTGCTTTGTATTTTGGACTGCAAATTGCACCATATAATTATGACACTTTACACAAGACTGTTTACAATAACCCACTGCTGGAACACTGCACAAACACGCTTCTTTCACTGCAACTTCCTCTATACGGTCTGCCTCACGTATATAAGTTGTCCATTTTGTATATTTTAAAATATGTTATATATTGTCTATTTTCATATATTTTCACATTTAATATTATTGAGCCAGAGCCGAAGAAGTGCAGAATAAGGATTTCATTGTTCAGTGTAACTGGCTGTTTACTGAGCACATGACAATAAAACGCTCTTGAATCTTAAATGTTATTAATCTGAGAGGGAAATCTGCAAGAGCTCAGAGTAGCTGTAGTAGTTTGGTTCGAACTGCAGATTTTAATGTCATAGAGGGTTCAATTAAAAAGGGTCTTACTACTACCTCTACTACTACTACTACTACTACTACTACAGTTCCTCAAATGCAGCATTAATTGAAGCCTCAGATGTGAGAGCCTCAGGGCCCATGCAGGGACAGGAGAAAGGTTGATTAAGCACAGAGACAGGATGCACAGAGCTGACACAGTTCAGCATCACAAAGATTCATGTCTGGTCCAGGTGGTGCATTTCTCTCCATCCCAGCCTTTGGTGGGGTTCCACCCCTCTAAGCAGGCCCCTGTTTGTGAGGGCAGATGTTTGTCTGCAGGCCCCCTGAGGAACTGGAATCCCTGCATGTGACCTGGCAGGAAAACGTATGGATGACTTAAGCAGGGCAAAAGAGCTGTTTCTGATTAAAAGGGTGCTTGAAGCAGTGCTGTTGGACATCTCGGGGTGATGCATCACAGAGGGTTTAATCAGTCTAAACCTTTGGGTGGTCCAGTAAGCTCAGCTTGTGGACTTCTGCATTTGATGCACATGAACCATTTTCTGAATGTCCCTTTAAACTGAGGAGTTTCCCCCTCTGCAAACACTAATTTAATAGGAAAGATGCAGCAAATGGTAACTAAACTTTGAATTACGAGCTCTAAGTGCAATTTAAGATGTAAAACCTGAGTGAAAACGAAAAATACTGATTTCCCTCATATTCAGCACACCAGCCTGGAGGTGGTAGCATCAATCAACACAGAGCACAAATACAATCAGACCCAGTCATGTGACCCCCGGTGCATTTTTACAACAGCAGAAGGAATGACGGCGCCGACTCGACGTCTCGCATCAAAGCCATGGCCATGCTATCCTGTGCTATGCATGCTAAGCTACCTAGCATACCTGGATAATGCACAAGTGTTACTTTTTTTTTTTATCCCTGCTGCTTTGGTGTAAACATATGGGCCAAGTATTTCTGTCCCTCACAGAGGCTTTACTGTACACAGGGCTTGGGGGGGTATAACCTCTCAAAGACATGCTTACAGTAAACCGCACGCTTTTTCGACTGCGGTGATGTGAAGAGTAAAAACCACCAAATCAACAGGTTGTATCTTTCCAGGTGATGACTTTCTGATGAGGGGTTTCACACTGACAGGAAGAAAGGGTGCTGCTGCCACACATCATCTTACACAACTTTGCTTACAGTATGGCAGGTAAAGCAGGACATACTGTATATCTGTTCTACTGCAAGAGCACCGAGCGGTTAACTCAAACAGCTCAGTATAAATGGCAGCACATTTAATATTCTTCATCTTGGATATTGATATAATGCAGTGCAGAAATAGAAATAAAAGCGATCGACCGTGTTTCTCCAAAAGAACTTTGGCTGAAGCTTATACCAGAAGGACCAGAGCTAATTAGACTTCATAGAACACAGTGCTGGTGTACTGGGCCTGGATTAAGCTCCGAGTGGGTGGACAAGGGAAGCTGGGGGCTCCTGCTGCGCACCCACCATTTTCCAATTAATTTGGTTAAATCTTGACTAAATAAAGACAGACTAAAGGTGAAAGCACCAAGTTTGAATTCCATTAACTATATTTAAAGATTTTGACACAGAGCCCTTCTACAAGGTAGGGTGCTGAGATGAGCACGTCCTCTAATGGCTCAACCTTAAATAGAACAGTTATTTGCTTGATGTGTGCGATGATGTGTGCAACAAACTCAACAAGAGCAACCTGTATCCAATGAGCATCACTTATCACTGCCTAGCAACACCTCAAACAATCTCTGATTAACTTGGTACATCGAATCTGTTTTATAACCAGTGTGAAAAAAAGAAAACTGAGATTTTATGTGCTGGTCTGTTTCTTTGTCACAGCCGTGACTTCACCCATCACATGCACTGTTATACTTTATTTTTGTAAGGCCCATTCCATGTTAGCTCATATTAATCTGGTAACTTTGGGTGGCCTGGATGGCTGGCATTGACCCGTGTACTCCACTACGATTCTTACCGAGCAGCTGCACGCCGCGGGTCAGGCCGTAAACATCAATGAGGGCCCAGAGGGGCTCAGCTGTGCGGACCCCGCTGAAGAAGAGCATGGGACTGGACTCGTTGATGCGGTAGAAGACTCTGCCTTTCTTGTCGACCCAGAAGGCGATGACGTTGCCCTCGTTGGCGAACTCCTCGGGCAGCGCCTTGGCCCAGAAGCCGCTCTGAGACACCAGGTCAGGGCATGCATACTTGGGCAGGTTGTCTGGGTTTATCCTGGAGGGGTCTTTAGAGGTGAAGCCCAGACGCAGAGCCCCGCTCCAACAGCACTGCTTTTTGGTAATCTACAAAGATGATAAGTTGTTGGTATGTGAAAATATTTTATTAGAAAAATGTTGTCATAAATAGAGATGGCTGCTTTTTGACATGAGGCTACAAATCACTCCCTGCATCATGTTTATCCAACACAGACAGCATATTTGAGTTTACATTGGGAGACATAACCTTAGCTTAGCTGTCAACCTAAGATAAAACCAAGACAACAGTTTTGACAGTTTAAAAGCTCTCAGACACTTAAGAGCTCAAGTGCTTCACTCTGTCAGAAAATACCTTGAGGCGGACTTGCTCATAGAGCGCAATGGGCCTGTTGCTGAAGGTGATGGCATTGCAGAAACTGGCCTGCCTCTTCACGGTCTTCTGGGCGAGGTCCATCACAATTTGGGATCCCTTTGCATTTGGATGGAACAGAAGCGGGCTGATGGGGAGGGGCCCGCCGACACTGCCACAGTGGATAGGCAAGCACCTCTTGGGTTTGTGGTGACATCGGTGTGACGTGGATGGGAAAGGGCCACCGAGGGAGTCTAAGGCGATGAGAGAACAACAAACAGATAAATTTCAAGGAAAGAAAAAGTCCTAATTAAGAGCAGGAGCGTAGGTTTCATCAGTGGAGTGAGTATCTGATGTTTTTAATTCAAAATGTTATCAGAGAAAAATGACATCAGATATGAAAATATCCTCTAGGATTTGGATCTTTGTTGATTATTTGTGAGTAGAAGAGTAATAAGCTAATCAGCAATAATCACACTGGGCCTGCAGGCTAAAAATCTTCAAAAAATACATGTCGAAGATAAATGATGCTCTTCAGCTCCTCACATAACAAGCTGTTCCCAGACAAACAGCCATTCTGAAATCTGATGGCCGTATTAGTCGCTCCACGTGGCCTGTGACACGTTCTGTTGGGCATCTGTGACCACAAACTCTCAACAGAAGCCATATGCCTGCCAGCAGTGCATATTATTACATATACATTATTTGACCCAATTAACACTGATATTAAGGCATAATTCTTCCAAATAGTTCCATCAGAAGCTCCTCAAGACTAAATATCACGTATCACACACGGTCATGTGCTTCAACCCAAAACCCAGCAGCTCGGTGGCTGCCTGCCTGTGGTGAAGAAGACTCGCAGAAGAAGGCGTGACGGACTTGGTAATTAAATGCATGGGCAGCAGGAGTGCCTGAATGGAGCCTGAGTGGCTAAGAGGAGTATGACCGAAGCACTTGAGAAGCTGCTAGAAACATGAACTGGAGCAATTTTCACAGATTTTCCATGGCCACTAACTGCCAGGTTAAAATGACTAAATTAGTATTCTGCAGTGGAAGTTTTTGGCTTTGAAGGAGAGAATCCTCAAACCTCGACTATCAGATACATTACCGTTCAGGTTAAATGATTTCCAGAAGTTTCCATATTTGTGTCTGAACATTCCAGCATTTTGTGGTTAGGGGGAATCATTTATCTTCCTCATGCTCCCACCTTCAGATAGTGATTGGCATTTTCCTCACCTGACCAGCTCTATCCAGAAAGACTGCACCTGTATCCTCACAAAGCAGTAATTCAAAGCAATATCAGCTGCTCTTGTAGGATAAGAGATGCATTGAGAGTCCTATTGCTGACTCAAAGCACTGCATGTTTCATTATGGACTACTCAGGCTACTGTCAGCAGAGAAATTGGTGTGTCTGTCTCTTCTTTCATAGTTTCTCCTGGTATGATTTGCTGTCTAGAAAGAAATCCCATCTCCTCAAGTATGAGAGATTGATACATCAGTATAAACATCAGCAAATCCCGATGTTTACGCGGAACATTTCAGCTTTTCCCCACCAAACTCCGTTCAGCTGGGCAGGAAATATTCCAACACAAAAACGTCTGGCTACCCACTGATGGGAAAAAGAAAATGTAATCCATCAATCACCTACATTAAATGTAAAGTGGGGTTCTGCCTCTATTATACTGTTTAAAAGCAAACAGAAATTTCATTCCATTCTACAGCCGACGCCTCATTACAAAAAAAAAAAGCTGGCTGTAATTGAAAATGTCAAATAAAAATTATGGTTAATATTCAGTTTATGGCGCCTTGGACTCGCTCTATAGCCACTGTCATCATCACAGAGAGCTGCCTGATTTTAACAGAGCTTGAAACGATTAAAGTGAACACGTGGCCAGCGGCAGATGTTCTGCGGAGTCCTGATGAGTCCACATATCCAGTCGAAGAAAACGGCACACTACAAATCCTATCTCTGTTTATCTTTAATAACATTAGAGTTTTAGACCCCACGTCTACCATTCAGTCCGACCCCTAACCTCAGAGGATGGTTGAGGCCTTTTGTCTCAGGCAGCGCCACAGAAGAGCAGTTGTTGAATGTGGCGCACGTGGTCCTCGGCAGTTTGAGCTGAATGCATTAGCGGGCTCTAAAGAGGCACAGCTGCTGCAGAGGGAAGGGGCTACGTGTGAATGCATGTTCCTTAGCAACCCTAAAGGTCTCGATCGGCTCGCTCTGCAGCATCGGTGAGGGTACAACAGATGCCTTTTGTTTACTGACACACAATGAAATTATATTTATAGTCCTGCTTGTTTTTTCCATTCAAACAAATGGGAGTATCAGTTAACAAAGCAAAAACCTCCCTTTCATTCCTTAAATGGTCTACTTTGCAGAAGACTGACTAACAGTAAATGAGCTCTGCAGGTATTTGTAGGTCAGTGTTTCTCTTTTTGGATATGGTGAATCATATACTAACAACCAGTTTAACTTCTGAGCACACCGAGATTAAACGAGGTAAGTGTCTCCGCTCAAGTGCTTCGTGGCACTTCTGTCTCTCCAAGATAACATCCAGAGCATTGGTTTAGGCAGTATCACGAAGTCAAGCTCAGCCATAATCCCGTCAAATCAGGTCATCTCAGTGCCGGCACACATCGGCCGATGGCTCAGCTGAGACGCGTCTATACATCCTATTGGCGACTCCCATCCAGGCCACCGTATTTAATTCAATTCAATTCAATTTTATTTATACAGCGCCAATTCACAACAAACAGTCGCCTCAAGGCGCTTTGTATTGTAAGGTAAAGGTAAAGACCCAACAATACTGCAGAGAAAAACCCAACAGTCAAACAACCCCCTATGAGCAAGCACTTGGCAACGGTGGGTAGGAAAAACTCCCTTTTAACAGGAAGAAACCTCCAGCAGAACCAGGCTCAGGGAGGGGCAGTCATCTGCCGCGACCGGTTGGGGCTGAGGGGAGAGAGAGAGAGGACAAAAAACATGCTGTGGAAGAGACACAGAGAATGATTAAACACAGAGTGAAGTATGAACACAGTAAAAAGAAGCAGTGCATTAT
>VUQJ01000267.1:0-13129 GCA_015108635.1 Andinoacara biseriatus
ATTTTTTTAAAATTTTTTAAAATCTTTTTTTTTTTTAAATTTTGTGGGGTTTTTTTTTTTTCGTACTCTGTCCTAACATGTTCACTGACGGGAACTTTCCGAGTGATTCATTTCTTCCATTTATTTCTGGCAGAATGTTGTGATGCTCATGAACGACATTGTTGACTGGCTAATCCCAGATATCCCAAAAGATATCAGCCTGCAGATCCACAAGGAGAAGATTCTGTTAGTAGAACTGTTCATGAAAGAAGAGCAGGGCAAGAACTATATTCTTGACACTTCAGCAGGTGTAAAGGAGAACTGCAGCAGACACAACAGCAACAACAGAGTCGCTCCTCCACGTGCTCGGCGGCACAACAACAGCACCAAAAGCTTCTAAGTCTAGTCGCTATAGCTGTATATTTTTCAGTTTAATCTTTGTTATCACGTCTAAGCTTGCTCGTAGATTTCTCGCTCAGGACAAACTAGTAAATTGTATGTTTTTCTTAATATTCGTAACATTCCAACAACTGGGACAGCAACCAGCCAAAGAGGTGTGAGAAAAAGAAACGTGTGGCCAGATATGTTGCATTTTGTCGAGCGCTGTGAAACTATGTGTCATTTCATATGTGCACATTCAATATGTGTTTATATGCAGACGACTCTCTGATTGTGCACTCAGATTTGTGAATGTGTAAATTCATATGTATTCAGCTTTGCATGCATTAGATTTGAGAATTTTTGTATAATCCCTTAAATGCTCACAATAATTTCAGAATATGTACAAAAATGTTGAAATAAATTCAGTGTGCATAAGATTTTTTTACCGGTAAATTCAAAGAAATGTGCAAAACCTTTTCATTGAACTGTGACTAATCAAGTTTCAAAACCCACAGAAATAGAATAAATATTAAGGAGAACCCAGTTTCAGCTCTCTGTGTGAGAAACATGCAATCTGAAATTGGACTTCTGCTAATATAAGATGATTTTCATTCAATAATTCTCTTCTGTAATGTTTGAAACTAAGAGCAAAACTGTTTGAAAGCAAGTCCACTATATATTCCCTGCACCTGGTCTTTGCTGCATTTTCATGGACTGCTCTTCTATATACCAACTTTTGCTTAAGTAAATGTATTAACTTGATGTTTTTCTTCTGAGTCATGCTTTTCAGTCATTTTCCATCATCAACAGTTGTTTAAAACCTCCCCTGCAAACCCAGTATTTCTTTTCAAGGTTACAGCACTCGTGGCTTTAGTGCTTGACCTGGAGAGAAGGCAGGTGGGTTGAAGAATGTCTGAAAAAAGAAGTGTTTTTAATATAGAAGTATGGACTTATACTTTATATCGTGCTTTTCTACTCTGAGCATTCAAAGTGTTTTCCACTACAAGCCTTGTTCATCTAATCACACATGTATACATGCAAATGCTCGTTTCTCTTGTTAAACACTTTTATCTAACATTAACACAGACTCACAGATGCATCGTGGGTAACTTCAGGTTCAGAATCTTGCCCAACAACACCTCAGCATGCAGACTGGATGAGCTACCACCCTTGAGTTTTAGTACTGTATTGGATTAAGATCTGGTGACTCTGGAGGCCATCTGAGTGCAGTCTGACATACAGTCTGAAATTATTTGAGTTTTGTGACATACTATGTTATGCTGAAAGCAGCCATCAGAAGCTGAGTAAACAAATGGACATGGCTAGCCACAATATTCAGGTAGGCTGTGATGTTTAAACAAAGCTTATTTGGTATTAAGCAGCTCATAATCTACCACGCAAATATCCTCCACATCATTAAACCACCAGCCTGAAAACTGTTGATACAGATGACAGGATACATCCACGTTTTCATGCTGTTTAAATCAGATTCTGACCCTTCTATTCAGCAGAAATTGAGACTGCCAAAGTTTTTCAAATCTTCTGTTATATGGTTTTGATGAGCCTGTGCAACTGAAGACCTTCCTGGGTTCAGGCAACTGCTGTGCTCTTCTGCTGCTGTAGCTCATCTGCTTCAAGATTTAACATGTTGTGCATTCAGAGATGCTCTTCTGCATACTTTGGTCATTTGACTTACTGTTGCCTTCCTATCCATTTGTAGCAGTTTGGCCATTCTTCTCTGACATCAACAAGGCATTTTTGCCTGAAGAACAGCCGCTCACTTGTTTTTGAACCATTCTCTGGAAACGCTAGAGATGATGAAGCCTCTCTGGCTTCCTCACTTTAATACTCATGTTACTTAAAATTGGCTTCTCTTACAAATTTGAGCTATAGTATTATTTCCTAAAGCTTTTTTCTGAAGTATTAGAAATTGAGCACATATGGAAGAAAAGCCTATTTTGTAGTCAGGTTCTATATAGATATTTAACTTGCAAACTATGTGAAATGTCTGGTGAGAGGACAAATCTGAAGGGCACTGGTTGTCTCTATGTTAGCCCAACGACTCACTGGCGACCTGTCCAGGGTGAACCACGCCTCTCATCCTGTGACAGCTGGGATAGGCTGCAGTCCCCCCACAACCCTGGATTGAATAAGTGGAAGAAAATGGATGCATGGATTCTTCAGAAATGTTGGGTTTCTTAAACATGTATGAGAAGTACAACAGTTATAGAAGTGCAATGAATAAAGTCAAATCAAAACAATTTTATTTATACAGCGCCAATTCACAACAAACAGTCGCCTCAAGGTGCTTTGTATTGTAAGGTAAAGGTAAAGACCCAACAGTCAAAACAACCCCCTATGAGCAGCACTTGGTGACGGTGAGAAGGAAAAACTCCCTTTTAACAGGAAGAAACCTCCTGCAGAACCAGGCTCAGGGAGGGGCAGTCATCTGCTGAGACCGGTTGGAGCTGAGGGGAGAGAGAGAGGACAGAAAACATGCTGTGGAAGAGACACAGAGAATGAATAAACACAGAGTGAAGTATGAACACAGTAAAAATGGAGAGTAAAAGGAAGCAGTGCTTTATGGGAACCCCCCCCCCCCAGCAGCCTAGGCCTATAGCAGGGATGGTTCAGGATCACCTGATCCAGCCCTAACTATAAGCTCTATCAACAAGGAAAGTTTTAAGCCTAATCTTAAAAATAGAGGGTGTCTGTCTCCTGAATCCAAACTGGGAGCTGGTTCCACAGAAGAGGGGCCTGAAAGCTGAAGGCTCTGCCTCCCATTCTACTCTGAAGTATCCGAGGAACCACAAGTAATCCAGCAGTCTGAGAGCGAAGTGCTCTATTGGGGTGATACGGTACTATGAGGTCTTTACGATAAGACCAGCAATCCCACTTTTTGAATAATTTCCTCTACTTCCTCATTCCACGACCAAGTCTGCTTGTCTTCTTTCCTCTGTCCATAGGATGCACCAAACACCTTCTTGGCAGTTTCCCTCGGCACTTCAGCTGTACTTTCCCAATCATTTGGTAACTCTTCCCTACCACCCACAGCCTTTCTCAGCTCCTTCCTGAACTCTTCTTCCTTCATCAACTTCCACCTCTGTCTGCCTCCGTCTTCACTCGCTTCCTCTTCTTGATGTCTAAAGTCGTCCTGCAGACGACCGTCCGATGTTGCCCCCCTACACTCTCCCCTCCCACCGCCTTGCAGCCTGCTATCTCTGTCAGATTGCACCTTCTGCAGAAGATGTTGTCCACCTGCGTGCACCTTCCTCCTCTCTTATATGTTGCCCTGTATTCCTCCCTCTTGTTGAATTAGTGTTAGTTTAATTAGTCACCTCTGTTTCCTTCACCTACCCACTAAAGTCTGCTCCTACTGCAGCTCTCTCCCCGATTGGCTCTCTCTCTACCACTTTATGGAACTTCAAAATTCCTCTCTCTCTTCTGACATCCAGCCTGTTGGGCACATGCATTGACAAGAATATAACAAATAATAATATTATCTCTTTACCCTCTCATATATTAGGCATTTAGTGGGCATATAATAAAAAAGCAGCACCAGCCAAGACTTTGGACTCACAATATGATTTCTCTTCATTCATTTACATTGTGTACTTCAGATTCTCTCTGGCTACAGTTAAAACAGTGTTCCTGCTGTTTTTTGGCTATCTGGTAGCTTCGTCTTTCAGCAGCCGTTGTTAAACACACACTTTCCACATAGAGTCTTGCCACTATTACAAGCTTACTGATTTTTAAACTACATTGTTTGGATACCCTGAACCATCATATTTCTAATATTATTGATTGTGCACTGTTAAAAGTACAAGCAGATGTAAACTGGTTCAAGTCAACAAGGTTTTTGGTGTTGGCTGGTGCAATACGTGTAACAGTTGTGAACCTTGTTCTTCCCTTTTGTACAACACAAACCTATAAGTGTAGCATGATACACCAAACTAGCATTACATCAGCAGAATGCTCTAAAAATGTTCAGCTACTGTCCAGAGACAGTCACACAGCAGCTAGTGCTCGACCAGTGGATCAGCCAACATGTCAGGGACACTGAAAGGGAACATTTTAGTGACGGGGGGCCAACAGAGGCAGAGGCTGATCAAACAGCTGACAGAGAAAACAGGAGTCGAGACTCACATGTCTGCCTGCTGCAGGGAACCCGAAGGAACATAGATGCTGTCATAGTTCTCAGATCAGCTGCTAGAGAACACATGCACACATTTCCCATCTCAACAAGCACTTATTGCTATAATCTATGAGTGTGGATGTATAACCTTGTCTTCTAATTATAAGACAACAGTGTAACACAGCTGAGCTTATAGGGGGCTGGCTGCAGACCTCCACTCCTTCACCCAGGAAGGAAAACAGGTAACAATGCTGCTGAGGAAGATGTTATTGTTTGTTTTGACCATGGCACTGTAAAAAGTAAAGGTATACAATAATTAATTTTGCATTAGCCATGTCCTCAGTTGAAGTGTTGCTGCATTGTCAAGGTTGTTAATTTATAATAAATGCAGGAATTACTCTGGCCTGTAATTCCTGCATTTACAAAGGAATTCCACTCTTACATTGCTCCTTTGGAATCTGGAATTCCCATGGACGAGACTTAAATTTGTATGCACATCAATAATTTAACAACAAAAAAACAATGAACATGCTGAAATCCATAATCTGAGATTCACTGGCTATTTATTTGATTTTATCGTCAAATTAAGATTTTTTATTATTACATCTTCTTGGCCAGCGTGAATCCAATGGGCATGTTTTGAACACAATTCCCACTTATGATTATTGTTTCTCACCAAAACACTGATTTCATTTGCAACAGATTGCAGCATAGTTTGGGGGTCACTGCCCGAGTGTTACCACGGGGACCACATCCTTTCCAGCTCTTCCCTGAGCCCTTAACAAGTTTTGTATTGCAGCATCTGTCATTACGACCTTCTTCCTTTGTTTGTCCACCACTACGATGTCCGGTTGGTTAGCCGTCACAAGTTCTTCTGTCTGTATCTGGACGTCCCACAGGACCTTAGCTCTGTTGTTCTCAACCACTCTTGGGTGAATGTCCCATTTTGACCTCAGGACTTCCAGGTCATAATCGGGAATCAGATGTTCCTGGATACTATGCCGGCCACTTGGTTATGGCGTTCCATGTATGCCCTGCCTGCTAGCATCTTGCACCCTGCTGTTGTGTGCTGGATTGTTTCAGGGGCATCTCTGCACAGCCTGCACCTGGGGTCTTACGTGGTGTGGTAGACCCCAACCTCCATCAATCTTGTGCTTAGTGCAGGTATCCTCAACTCCAGGCCTCGGGGGCCGGTGTCCTGCAGGTTTTAGATGTGTCCCTGATCCAGCACACCTGAATCAAATGGCTGAATCACCTCCTCAGTGTGCAGCCAAGTTCTCCAGAGTCCTGCTGATGACTTCTAGATTTGACTGAGGTGTGTTGAAGCAGAGACACATCTAAAACCTGCAGGACCCCGGCCCTCGAAGCTTGAATTTGAGGATCCCTGGCTCAGAGCTTGTTCATGTGCTGCCATGATCAGTGCCTCTGTGCTGTCTGTCAGTCCAGCTTTGTCCAGCCATTGGTAGGATTTCTCTACATCAGCCACTTCTTCGATCTGCTGGTGATACATGCCGTGCAGAGGCCTGTCCTTCCATGATGGTTCCTGTTCTTCCTCCTCTTCTTTCTCGGGTTTCTGCTGCCTGAGATACTCACTAAGCACCTGATCCTTTGTGGCCATCTTCCTGATGTACTCATGAATCTTTGTGGTTCTGACGCTCACGAGTCCTCGGCCACCTTTCTTCCGTTTAGCGTGCAGTCTCAGGGTGCTGGATTTGGGGTGAAACCCCCCAGCATGGTGATGTCTTGATCAGTGGCTTCTGTTTTCATCCTTCGGCCAGCTTATTATCCGAGGAGGGTATCTGACTTGTTCTTCCCATTCAGCTGACTCTTCCGGCCTTACTCTCTGCAGGTACTTGGAGGTTGCAGCTTTCCTAGCGGCCTCTTCGTAGTTCCCATTTGTCTGTGGGATCCCAAGGTACTTGTAGCTGTCCTCGATGTCTGCAATGTATACATATTTTTTTTAATAAATATATATGTGTGTCTTTTCCCCCGCTGTCTTCTTTCACTGAAAAACTGATGCAGAGTTTAGTGTCTGTGGACACTGGGATAATCTTTGTTTATCAGTTAGGAAATTATGGCAAAGCAGACGCCTGCATTTCTTCAGGTAACTCCAGTACTGAGTGAGACACTGCATGGCATTTCCAAATATTTAATAAAAAATACACAATATCACCAGGCCAGAGAAAAAAGAAATACAGGTTTAATTGCATTTGCTGTCTTTAAACTCTTTCATTCCTTTTTACTTTTACATGCCTATTAAAAATACATACAGGTTTTCAAAAATAAAATAAAATAAAAATAAACATCTCAGATGGCAGGGAAATCATCTTTAATTGTCTGCTCTGTAGGCATGTTCTGGCAGCAGTGTTGCATGCTCGGGGGGCTGAAATGAGCTCTGTGAGCCACACACAGCTCAAACACACACACACACACACACACTGAGGCAATACCAGGCAGATGTGTGTGTGTGTGTGTGTGTGTGTGTGGTTTTTGGAAAGTGTGCCTTTATCAGGGATGGAAAAGAGTTCAGACATTCTACAACATAGAGCCATACATATCATCTGAAATTTACACATCCATAACAATAATTATATTAGGATCAAGAATCAGAGCCATATTACATATTAATTATATCGTATAGCAATATGACAATTACTGCTGTTATGTCTAAAAACTACAGTTATGTTCCCATTTTTTCTTATGTGTATGTACTGCAAGTTCTACAGTCTTCTTCTTGGTCTGATTTTCTGGATACATACGTAACTTAAATATTTACACTGATTATTTTACAGCCTTTGGCCCAGCCCACTGAAGATAAAACGTTAATTTCAATTTGTTTAGAATAAAAAGTGCAGAGTGGAAGATGGGATAAAAGAGGAATGGTCCCAGTGAAAAGGCAGCACAGGGAGGAAGCAAAGGATGGAAGTAAGATCGGCGTTCCCGGTCCGAGATGGGGTCCCAGACCCCGAGGACAGGATCACACAGGATTTCCATGCATGTCAGGAGTGTGAGAGAAAGAAAGCCTCATCCTGTAGAGGCACATGGGACTCCAACCTCCTGCAGCACTTGTGATCCAGCAAACTCCAGGTTCTCCTACCTAGTGCTGCATGGGGTATAGAGGGTGGTCCACCCAGTGTCACTGGGAAGGCTCTGGAACCGCTCTGTTAGTGTCACTGTTTGGTTTGTTTTCCTCCTCGCCCTCCAGCCCCTACATCACCAACAGCTGTCCCAGAACCATCCTTAAATGCTGAGTACACCCCGCGAGCTCCCTCACCCTCTCAGTCATCTCTCTGGCTGCTCCAGGGGAAGGATACTGAAGCGCTGCCGTCTTCGTGCTGATCACAATGTCTTTGAGTTTTTCGCAGAGGGTGTTGCTGCTTTGGGCTACCCGTGCCCTCACTTCTGGGGATTTGGCCTGGCGTGACAGTGTGTCACCAATAAAAACCAGCTTGTGTGCGCTGAGAATGACAAATTTGCTGTGTGCCACAAAGATCTTTGGTGGCTGGTTGGAGTTGACAGACGTAAAGAAGGCATCAATGGCATTGGTCACCGTGGTGACATTCTGCTCACATTGCTCTTGATAGAAGAGGAGGAGCTGGCGGTCACCGTGGCACAATTTGGAGGGGGGGGGGCCTCCAGAGCCGTTCTGGGCCAGGTAGGTGGCCAGAGGGTTTTGTGGGGATGGGACCCAGCCGGTCATGTCGTTGTTGATTGGCTGACTGACTTCCTGCTCTAACCGCTCAAACTGTTTAATCTGGAAGATGATGAAGAGGAAGGACACAGTTAATAACCACAATGTGCAGTAACAGCAATTTGAATTTCACTTCCTGTTCTCAGTCACTTACAATATTAACCTTTAACCCTCGGTCAACAAGAAAGCGCTGCACTCTGGACATGGATAGTTTACTTTTTGGATAATTTGGCATGAGCAAAAAAACTCAAACAAGCACCAGTTTGTGTTCATCTTTTCTCTGAATTAAACTGAATTATTAATCAGCCGAATCTACGTAAGTTCTCGCATCACAAACTCAAAGTCAGCTCCGAATGATAACTGGGCCAAATTAATGTGGAAAAGTGTCATTTCCACCAGTGATGGAAACATGTTCCACTCACAGTTTTTTATCATTTTAAGGTAAAAATGTAAAATAAAAGCAGTTCTAGAACTCCCTCGTGGAACACCGGATTTATCCTTTTACTGCCCTGAAAAACACGCGCTGCTTTCTGTCAGAGTTAATGCTTCAAAGCTAAATATGAAAAAAACCTAAATTAGCTTCCAGTGCAAAGCCAGTTCAGTCACAGTTAGAGGAGCAACAGAGCTGCTGTTTCTGTGTTTCCTTCCACCACGTTCATGTTCCTCTGGCTTCTTCCCACCCGTCAGGCATGCTAGGCTAACTGGTGATTCCAAGTTGGCTGTACGTGCAAGGTAGATAAAAGTGCAGAGAGTAAAGTGCTGAATAAATATGTGTGAAAAAGATCAGTGTGGGTTACAGAATTTTGCGTAGTTAGTAACAGAGTTTGTACGGCAATCTGTGCTGGGAGCCTAAATATTCCTATATAGTAAATTCCTGCATATGAAGCTGCTTTGGTGATGGCCTTTTCCTGCTGTCCTGCAGTGCATTGCCTTCTTTTACCCACATCTGCAAGTCTGCAGACAGGAAGGAAGCAGCAGCAGTATAAGGACTCACTGTCGGGATCATGAGCACTGCAAATAAAGGAAAGTGCTGGACAGGCTTAAAGAGGCAGCTCATCCATTCATTACTCCGGTGTCCGCAGTGTCCCTGGGCTTTAAGTTCTCTGAGTAGAAGAATGTTGTAACAGTTCATGTAGCATTTACAAACAGACACACACGTACCTGTTGCTGCTCCAGTTGTGTCTTGTTTCTAATAATGTTGCCTTTCTCCAGCAGCTGTCGCTGATTCTTCTCAAACTCCTCCTTTCCCTGACAGATCCGCACACAGACACACAGTTGGTGCACTATTAGTACACATGCACACACACACACACACACACACTGTAGCCAATTCAAAAACATCTCTTTGTGTGTCTTTGTAATGTGTCGCTGTAGTTATGACAACACTGCTGGAACACTGACCTGCTTGATTAAAAATAGTGTAACACAGTCTTAGTTTCACTGTTTAACGACACAGTTCCAGATGATTTGTCTCAAATAATCTGATTTACCAATTTACTGGTGTTTATGGCAACATTTAGCACAGCAAAAGTAACCCGTGTACTTAACATGGCTTTTTATCCGGTCTGAACCCGTGTGTGTCCCACAGGTGGACAGACAGCGCTCCCATTTACCCCGGAGCGCCACAGGAAAGGCAGAAAAGGTGCTCAAGATTCATACAGGCTCACACACCTGGATGCACCAGCTGAAGCTACAATTACAGTGGAGTTACTTCCAGCATTTCAGGCTTTTAATGACATTTCTGCAGAGTGATAATGAACAAAAACACTGATGCCTCAGTCAGCTGGCAGCACCCAAAGCTTCAAGAGCAAGTTTACATAGAGCTTTGATTTACTACATCATTCAAACGCTCCCAACTCATAGCAAGGATTCGTGTCAGGAGGTATTAAGTACAGTAAATATTCCTTATAGTCGACCTGACAGTGGCTGAAAGCATCATGGCAGCTGATTGGCCCTGAGGACCTGATGCAGTAGGACTTGTGGGACACTTATTGCTCATGTAGCTGAGCAGCACTCCATCGTGCTCACTGGAATACCTGTACTATCAGCCTCCTTGAGCTAAAGTATTAGCAGCTATATTAGCACATTTCTCTCAATGAGTTCCTGTTGAATATGATTCAGTATGAGGTTATGAGGTTATGATGTAGCTCAGGCTCTGCGGCGGGTCGGGCTGCGAGCTCTGGTGTCTTAAATGTGCGATAATGTTAACATGCAGTCATGCTGCCGAGCTAAAATGTGATTCATGTTATAATAATTCATGTTACAGGTGTGTACCTGTAGGTGGACGTAGTCATAGTCCTCCATCCATCCTTCCTCGGTGGTCTCATACGGTCGCTCCACACCTTCCTCCTCTTCTGCAGCAGTAAACTTTGGTGGAGAAGGAAGGGGCCGTGACTGAATGTTCACTTTCTCCCCTCCCTGATAGCTTCCACTTCCAGATCCGGTCATGTGACCACTAAGCTCCCCTGGGATAGGAGGAAGGGGCATTTGCTGCTGGCGAGTGGTCTTTTTGAAGAGCAGCGACGCGTTACCGTGGAGAAAAGAAGCGAGCTGCTTGGCATCGTCAGGGATACCTCGCGCCGTCATGATTAGTCGATCTAGGTCATCCCCCCCTGGTGTTGGCGTCGTGAGCGCCGTGGGTGACCACGAAACGGCATCTAAGCTTTGACTATGTCGAATCAAATTCTGCAAGATCTCCTCCATCTTCCCAACCTGACGGCCCAGTTTGGTCTGCAGTGAGCGGTCTGTGGCCTGAGCAGCATTTGCCACAGCGCCCCGGGCGAATTCCAGGAAATCTCGGACAGTGGCACGCAACCGGTCAGCAGCCTGACGAATGGCTGCGAGGTTTCCCTCCAGATGAGCAGGGCTTCTCCAACTGCCCGTGATGAACGACATCATAAAAGAAACACTGGACTCGACAGCTTGTTGGAGACGAGACAGACGTTCCATGGCCTGATCCATTTCCAAGACGAGGGGTTTCCCTGGAATGGAGCCAGGAGTAGGAAGCGAGGTGGTGTCGCGGACAGGAACCATATCTAATGAAGATGCTGAGTGATTGCTCCTTGTGCTTCCTGTGCTTGAGGCGGACAGCCGCTTGAAAGACATGGACAGCTCTTCACTGGCTGACTGGGCATCACGCACAACCTGCAAAAACACATCACCACGGAAATAATGTGCAAACTATTTATTTATTCAAGACAGAATGCACATAAGAATAATCAGCTGATCTAATGTTAGCTGAACAATAATCATAAAGTCATAAAGTGACCACTGGAGTTACTGCAGAGAGCGGGCGAGTATTGCTGCAGAATAATGGCCCCTACACTACACATGCATCTTAACTACATATTTCATGCATGAATTATGATGGCAAGCTTATTAGGTTCAACCTAGTCACACCACATTATAGGAATGTACAAGACATGACTTTGAATGTCTTTCATGCACCACTGGATGAAAATATGTTGGTTTTTTTAATGAATAACACGGTTATCAACTTTGTTCCAAAAAATAAACATCAATTAGAGTCAGAAATCAACAGGTAATAATCAAAATACTACTTTTTGTTAAGTCTTTACCACAGTGAAGTTTTCAGGTCAGCTAATGGCCTAATGGGTCAGATTAACCGTATCACCCCAATAGAGCACTTCGCTCTCAGGCTGCTGGATTACTTGTGGTTCCTCGGATACTTCAGAGTAGAATGGGAGGCAGAGCCTTCAGCTTTCAGGCCCCTCTTCTGTGGAACCAGCTCCCAGTTTGGATTCAGGAGACAGACACCCTCTATTTTTAAGATTAGGCTTAAACCCTCACGTTTTGATAAAGCTTACACTCTGCATTTAATCATTAGTTATTAATCTCTGGCTCTTCCACAGTGTGTCTTTTGTCCCCTCCCTGAGCCTGGCTCTGCAGGTTTCTTCCTGTTTAAAGGAAGTTTTTCCTTCCCACTGTTGCTCACAGGGGTTTGTCTGATTGCTGCGGTTTTCTCTGTATTATTACAGGGTATTTAAACAAGCTGCCCCTTTAACCGTCATACCTGTGGTGGGACATCGTAGACATATTGTTCAGCCCTCTCTCCTGCCTCCTCTCGTTCCCGGGGGAAGTCATAGACATCCTGGGTAGGACGCAGTGTAGCCGGGATGTCATAGATCTGCTGAGGGGCCTGGCTGGCTCCACCCCTGTCTCTATGATAATGCTTATCGGTCAGGATTGGGGGCGGGACATCATATACATCCTCTGGAATTGGCGGCTCGTCGTCATTGCTGTTGAGGTTGTTGTGCAAGTACTGGCCTGGAGAGACGGGAACTTGGGGCTTTAGTTTGACAAAGTGCGGCGGCACGTCATACGTCTCCTCTCGGATTGGCTGACCATCAGTGACGTCTTTACTCACTGATGGCGGGAAGTCATAGACCTGAAGAGGCAGAGAGAGAAAGTGTTTGCTTGTTTATAATGTGGACAAAGCTGCTTTCCAGCACTGTTAGTTACAGTATCACTTCTCTTTGCTCTTTTTTTGTACCTGATGAATTTTAATCACACTTTGAAACAGATTTAATATGATAATTACACAGTGTCTACCACACAGTCCATACAGGTGTAATGATATATGGTGCCTGATTTCATATGAATGCATTTTAGGCACTTTGGGAAGTAAGAATGCTTTCAGAAATAATGCTGTGAGTAATATTTGATCACAGCTTTTAACCAGGACTGAGTTCAGGTGTGAACCTTCACACTAACCTACAGAAACACTGGCTCCACTAAAAACAACTGTTTGACTGAAATGTTGAATATTCCAATATTAGAGTTATTTTGTCGTGTTGTAAATAAATTCAGGACTATGTGTTTCTCCCACTGAATGTGCAGCATGACTAGGAAAGGTTGTAAAACCAACTAAACTATTTCCCTGTGCGTGCATTGGGAGTGTCATCAGTTTCTCTCATATTATC
>VUQJ01000269.1:0-21509 GCA_015108635.1 Andinoacara biseriatus
AAAAACAGCGAATTGAAAAAAAAGAAAAGAAAAAAAAAACCTTTGTCTCGGACCTGAGGGCACTAACTGTGCCATATCATACAGTCTTCAATAATACCAGTATAAATGTTTATGTGATTAAAAAAAGTGTAATAATGTGATATTAGTGAAATGAAGACGTCATGTGTCCCGCAATGAGATCCGAACGTCAGCCTCTGATAATGACTTCATTTAATTAGTCTGCCATCACCTCCTCATGACTGCAACCTGTAATCACTGATAAAGTGTGGTTTCATTTTTTTATTTTATTTTTTGGCTGTATCATCATAAATATAATTGTCACAAATTTCCTTAAAATATTGTGCTATAATTCTGAGGTTATGTCGTCCACCCAGAACTGTCAGCCTACATAATCCACAAAAAGCAGAGACCTTCCGACTCCTACAAAACTTCCGTCGTAGCTGGCCCCGTTCCTTCCTGTCATGTTCTTCCCCACCGGCAGGCTGAGCAGGTCACAGTTGTGGCAAACCCTCACTGTCATCCACTCTCTTATTCCAACATCTTGGACTGCAGCTGGTAACGGTTCTTGTTCTGCTTTGGAAATCTGCAGGTCCACTCTAACCAGAACTTGCAGGAAGTGGAGAACTTGTTCAGGTGCCAAATCGCCAAATTCACCCAGACGGACACAGACCCAGCATGCAGTTCAAGACGGAGGGTTGGCAGGTGCATACAGGAGGTGGAGTGAGTGGAGAGGCAGCTGATCTTCACAAACTTCTAATTGTGACTGGAAATTTATGAACCATTCATAAAACCAAGACTAAAGAGAGCAAGAACCTCAAAAAATGAAAAAACTTTATCTAAAAAAAAAAAAAAGAGCACTAATTTAGCACTAAGGCAACCATAATGGAGGAAATCACCCTCTTCACCAGATTCCACCCAGCAAAAAGCTGAGGAGAGGCACTCTGAAAAGTGTGGCAGGTGCAGCAGATGCAGACTCATTCAAAGCATTTCTTTGATAAGAGAAATTTATTGGTGAGGCTGCAACATGATACAGTCGCTTCTGAGCTTTAAACACATCCAGAGAGACTGAGCTGAGCTGCACAAAGGGACGTATTTGCATGCATCATACTGCATTACTGAACTGCTGCGCTCAAAAGGCCTCTGGGGTGTTTTTGATGAAAAATTGTGTGACAGTTCCAGCTGTTTTCGCCAAAGTAGCGGCTCTGGGCGAGACAGCAACTCATTTCTGCACCTGCAGAAATTCTTTAGAGCTCAAATAACTGGCGTAAGCTCTCAACTCACAAAAATACACAGAGATGTGCAGCCCGCCAGCTCACTAATAGCCTAAACCCTGAGCCGCGTTCCCTTTACGCTGATAAACACAAGTGGCAGAGTAGTTAAGAAATGCCTTGCCTGATAACACAGTGTGTATTTTACACAGGTGTATATATATATATAGCAGGCTTGCATGCTTGTCAGCTAGCGTGCATTTACAAAGCTTTCACTTGAGTATTTTCTGCCTTCTTTTGTCCACCAGTGTATAAATAACAGCTATTGTTTCCCACAGTAAATCAAATGCTCACTAAAAGCCTGTTTTCTGTTCAGCTCTAAGTGGGCAGCAAACAAAACCCCCTCACTCAGGGCAGGAACAAGTGCACTCTACTTACTCCTGGGAGGCAAGGTGTGTGAGTGTGTGTGTGTGTAAAATATAGCAACAAGCTGTCCCAAAGAGCTCTTCACAGCCATTTAAAACCTCCTTTGTTTAAAGTGCGGACGGCGTGTACAGCTGCCAAGAACCTGTCCGGACAAGGAAGCAAAGCACTTAAAGTTTCTTCGGCTAATTCGCAGGATAGAGGAGGGCGTGTGAGACAATGGGAGACTGACAGCTGAGCGGCACATGAAAAGAGGCAAATTGCTGTATGGTTCAATGGATTATACACAAAAATATCAGGTAATCTTGAGGGAGAGTACACAGAACCGAGTGCAACTATGATCTCGTTTTAGAGTGGAACCGAGTGCAGAAACGTGACTCAAAGAGGCCTCTCCCCACCCCAAAAGAGACAGCGTCAGTCATTTAGCTTAATCACAACATAAAGTACGTTATTTTTCAGCAAAAAAGCTCTGAAATCCAACGCAGCACCAAACAAGCAGACCCAATAAACACAATAAAGCGTCTGACAGACGAAGAGCCGCATATTATCCTCAGGAGCTGTTGGAGACCAAACCTAGTGGTAAATGGAGAGATTCATTGGAAACAAATGAATGCGAGAGCCGCTCCAAAACGGCTACACGTGCCTGCCTTGCCCGAGTTGAACTGGCAATTAACAATTTTGACTTTTGTCTGCTTAAAAGTAATATGCATCACACCAATATCTATTAATTAAGAAAGAGTAACATTTAGGGTGTGAATGCAGTCACAGTGAGTCATGTTTCCACATCAGTTGCATTTACAAACCTCCGGTGGTGCAGCTGCCTGTTGTGTTACAGCGCGCTTGCACACAAAATTACGCCCGCTATACCATAAAGCAAACATTACACCTGACTGGACGTGTATCCCGATGAAAGGATTTCATTAAGAAATGAAATCATAAGCATGAAAAGCAAACACACTTTCTTAAAGGCACAATAACAGTTTCAGTCAGTAAATGAGCCGGCGAGTCAGGAAGCGTATCAGCGAGTTGGATCTGTCGGCCTTACCTGGCTCGGTTTGGGTCCTGCTCCACAGCTGGCCACTGGAGTCGAGTTAGTATTAGAGCCTTCTTCTAATGTGGTGACGATAACTTCTTTAATTTCCTCTGCAGCCTCACAAACCTCGAGCACCTGCAATACTTCCGCCGCGTCTATCACTGCTGGCGTCTGCATCCTGAACTCCTCCCCGACCAAGCCTAACCTCAGTCCGGCTCACACTAAGTCCTGTCAGTACTCAGTCGCTGCTTTCCTTCCCCCCGTCCATCCCAGACTGCCACTGTGTGTAAGTGACCTCCCTGACTCTCACCCGATCTGCAGCCCAGCCCTTCGCTTTATCCGTCTTTATATAGAAATCTCTCCCATCATGCCCCAGGAGGTACTGTATGGGACTGTGTGTTCACTTGGCACACAATGTAAGGGGCTTTATTGAAGAAGACAGAGAGAGAGAGGGACTGCGAAGAGCAGGAGCGAGGAAGAGAAGCTGGGGAGTGGGGGAGTGAGGAGACAATCACATGGGCTGTCCTGACAGCAGCAGGGATGAACGGGGATAAAAAGGATTGATGGGTCTGAGAAAGAGGGAGAGTGAGAGGGGCAGAAAGAGGAGTAGATGAGCACAATAAACAAATATCTGAGCCCAGTGAGGATAACAACAAATAACCAACCAATTAGATGCCACTGCCATCCACCCAAAGGTATGTTTCTCCCACTCCCATTCCTTCCTCCCTCCTTCCCTCAAGGCGTCCTCTCTCATCCTCCTCATTCTCTGCTTATCTCTTGCCTCAGCACCACTCTCTGTCCATTGCTTCTGACCCAGTGAGCACTGTGGTGTCACCGCGCTGCCACTGGCATGTGTGTCAATGTGTGATTAAGTGCATGTGGGAAAAGTAAAACAAAACCGGTCTATCCAACCAACTGATGGCATGCCTTAAAACTATAGGTCAGGTGAGATTCTAAATATTTATTATACACAAATAAAAAGATGAACACATCCTACTAACGAGTATTTTGCATGCCCAAGTCAAATGCATCTTATTCCTCTTGTCCAAAAATGTTTGAAAATCAGTGAGCCACACTGACTCTTCCTTCATTACCACGAACGCTCACACTCGAGTTTATTTTGACATCCATCATCCTGCAAATGTGAATATTCACTGGGGCAATAAATGTGTATTAATACACAGCTGAAAAAAGTCCCCAATAAAGACACAACTTCCTCCTGCTTCAGTAACTCTGAATGCAATTACACTTAGCTCCCTCAGACTTTTTTTTTTAAAATAAAGTTTATACAGTAAACATGAAATTTAGAGATGAACCTGAGTGAAGCATGATTACTTTGGCTCTCTGGATGGTGCCTGTGCCATTTGCCCCATCATGCTTTTGTGTCCACTTAATAAAGAGGCATAAAAATACCAAAAAACTCTAACTAACTCTACAGCAGAATGGCATTTCTTCCTCTCTTCTCTCTCCCCACCCATGGAGCTTGCAGCCTGGCCATAACATGCAGTTCACAACAAGCACAGACACAGACACACACAGCTCCGGGATACCCGTGAAGCTCCACGGGATTCTCCCTCGCAGGAGACTGAGCCAGGAGGCACTCACCACAGATCCAAAACACAAACACGTGATTGCTAGAGTCCGCGGCAGCACAGCTACCTGCGCCGTAGTTTGTGTCACTGACCAAACTGAAGTTCTAGCTGGGCAACAGCTGAGATCATAACGCAGCTGTGTTTATTTGGTCTGAATAAATCAGGAGAGCGAGAGAAAGGTGAACGAGCGCTATGGAAGCAGACGAAAGACGGCAAAGAAGGGACGTGTGCAACTTCAAGGAACTAGCTACATGAAAAACAACTCCAGAGGAAAGCATCATAAGGTGTTTATCTGCATGTAAGGTGCAAAGGTTGTGCACAGATGCGAGTTTCCCTGACCTGCACATAAACATGTAAATATATACCTGGCTCAATGTGCTCTCTCTATCAGCTTTGATCGCAAGATGCTAATTCTCAAAGAAAGATTTATGGTTTAAACATATCACATTTCTCCTGTTTGACACCTCATACAATACAGCTCCACAACACACTCCTAAGCTGCAAAGCTGCCCTGCTACACTCATCTGATCCACTGCTTACTGAACATTCCAGTATCCAGTTACACACAACAATAACAGCAGCATAAACTGACCCGATTACTCACGTCAGTCCATCAACAGAAAGTGCATGTGCCCGATGTCATTTCACGCTGCACTTCCCACGCACGCTTTATGGCACTGCACATAGCCACCTCAGGATTTTAGTGCACTTGAGAGAACTTGGAGTGCGCCTGCCACATTCCCACAGTAGCATACAGCCTGGTTCTTCAGAAGGGTTGGGTTCAGATGTATCAAGCCGCCCTGGTGATTTAAAGTAGGGGTAAATCAGTCAAATATCTGGATCCAGTATCAGTCTGCTAGTCACTCAAAAAAGGAGTCGCTAGACTGAGTTTATGCAGCATTAAAGATGGTTAAGAAAAAAGGGCCAGCAGTTTGGAGGTGAGCCAACAACTTCTGCTTGTTTGTTTGCAGCAGTGTGTGACCGCAAACCTATGGCAACACCTGTGTCTCTCCTCCTCCACTCTTTGCACATGCAGTAAAGCAGAGAGCAGAGAAAGCAGTGCAACCATAAACGACAGCAAAGACTCCCACACTAAGCTCAAATCAAACAAGTCTACATAAATTATGTGACTAACATTAATACATTTTTAAAATTATTTAGAATTGTTTCTTTATCATTAATACTTTATTCTTTTTACTTCCTGTGGTGAGGCATCACAGACACAGTCGTCACAAACTTTTCCGCTGGATAGTGAGGACATCCGTGCCCGGAGCGATGTACTGCTCTGTCAGCCAAGACGCTAATTAAGTCTCGGCAGTGGAGTAATGAGCGTAGTGCTGCACTGTGAGACTCTGAGACGAGACTGACACAGGCAGACAAGAAGGGGGGGGAGACAAACATCCACACACACAAACATATTTGAGAGAGCAGACCTGCACCACAAGCACACGCACAGGGATTTGTGCTGAGCCTCTCCCTCAGTAGAATTGGCTGCCCTGATTACTCAAACTAAAGCCAAACGCTCCCCACCCTGTCAGCAGCGCTACTGCAGGCCACGGCATGAATAAGACATGAAGAGCAAAATACTAAGAATGGCTTTGCTGTGTGGCAAATCCTGTCATCTGTTAAAATTAGGCACAGTATGCAGATGAAAAAACACAGTCACACATGCACGGGCTCTGCTAACAAGTCTTGCCACAAGGGGAAGCGAGTGCCAACTACGTCAGTAAATGATGGCGAATGTTGGATTGTTTGTGTTTGTCATCGTTTCCCCTCAGCTGGTTAAGCCAAACACTTGATGAGGCCCGTGGTTTCAGACGTTTGGCTACAAGAACAGGTCCCTCTTGGATAAACAGAGGCTAAAATCTATGACTTCTTCTGTTAATGAATCGGACTCATGCCAGCAGCAAGTTTGACCTTTAAAGTGTAACAGAAGAAGAACAGCTTCATTTCAAATAGCAGATAATTAATCATTGAAAAAAATCTGATCGCAGACTCACTCTGGCTTATTGACATTTTGCCGTCATCTTGATGCACCGAAGTTGTTTTGAAGACGGCAACTGAAACTACACAACAAAGTTTGGAACGGCACCTACTGATAAAGAGCACCGTGTGCAGAGAGAGGAGAGTGACGAAGCAGCGAAGAGCTTCGTCCTCTGGATCAGTGTGACCTCAAACATTATAAGCTGCCATCATCAACTAAGCTGATCGGCTCCAAACCACAAAATCAAATCCAGGAGCAAAATTCATTAATCAGCTGACCTAAACAGAAACATCAAGCCGCGTTAGCTACAGAATTAAATTTCAATTCCGATTTCATTCGTGCCATCAGCAATTTCTGCACACTTATCATTTACAAGGCGCTCCTCTGTAAATATTTCAGGTACCGAGTACTGTGTGTGACAAATGCATGACTCAACAATGCATTCGGCTGCCTCTCCAGAGGGATTTTCGTCCCACAGACTGACTGACCATCTTGAACGGCAGGTTCAAATATATTTTTTAATCACCAGTCAATTGATCTTATTCTTTTTATTTAAAAAAAAATGCTATCATGAGCCGCTAAATATAACCCACTGAGATAGCTGCCGATATATCTGGGTGACCATTTTCCCTACAGAGAATGTGTTTGGGGTAATTAACAGCAGAAAATAGCCCCCTTCTGATGCATTTGGACTACGGAAAATAGGCAACACGGCAATCACGAGCTAACAGCGAATACAAAGACTATTATCTGCTCTACATCTATATCAATGCAATCAGGCATTACTCAGCTTTGTACTACTGGAGGATTAAAGATCAGCTAATCTAGGAAAGTTTAGTGTTTTTCTGTGGGAAACTAAAATTGGAAAGATTCTTGAAGAAGGTAAACCCTCTGCTACACCGAGGAGACGACACAAAAATGATCCAGCTGTGAGTGACCCACAAATCTGTAGCATAAGAGCATACTATTGCTGATGATATACAACATTAGACAAACAAGTTCCTGCTCCATTATCATAAATGAAAACATTCTTCACTCTGAATAAAGTAGTGAATGTGAAGTTCTATTTAATGTGAGTTTCTGTGCATGTAGACAGCAACAGATTTGCAACAGAGGACAACAGAGTTGCGATTTTCACCAATTTATCGTAGTTAATTGCCGTATTACAACAAACAACTTGACCCCCTTGGATCCCAAACCTACAGCAGACTGATTGCAGACTGACTTAGTTTTACTTCGGTTTTATTGCCATCTTGATGCACCAAAGTCACTTTGATGACGGTAAATGACTGCAGGCCGTCGCAGACCAGAACATTTCAAAGGCAATTAAATCCCAACTTCATTGCACTGACGCAGTAATGTTGGTCATGCCGCAGTCTCCAACCGCTGTTTTCCTACTGTGACTGTAGCATAAAGGGTCAGCAGCTTTTTTGCACATGGATACACAGATGCTACATTTGAACTTTCAATACTTAAAAGGGGTGATGATCTATGACGATATAATATCCTTTGATGAAAATTATATTCAATCTTTATTTCTACAGCTGAGAAGTTTTGTAAAAGCACATCAAAATAATTTACTTACTAATATGTTAAAGCTGTGGGGTGTCCCATGAGGTTCGGTTCACCATGTGTGCTAAAATAGGTCCATGGTTTTAGCGAGCGGATGTTTAACACTCGTATACTGCTAATAGGAATATGTGCTAATAAGTGTCTCTCCATTTAGTGCAACTGACATAATTTCATCTTCAACCAAGCCACAAAAAAGCTCAGCTCTGACTCAGCAAGCACTGCCTATGGGGAAATAAATGTCTGCTTTTACTTTCGTTTTGTACTATTTGCATCATGTTCGGTAGGGCTCGGAGGCTTCATTCATTTAAAAACGAGTGGGATTCTAAACTGGTTGCAACACACTGCAGGATCTAAAAGGTTTATTTAACAAATTAAAAATTAATATTTTTGTTTATCACCCATGTTGAAAAGAATTTTTCAGTGCATTAAAGTGCTTAACCACAACTTATCGGTTCTATTTACTTAAGGAACACTCAAAATAATTGCGTTCGGGATCAACAAGACCACACAAAACAAGGAAACGAACTGGCTGCTACTCAGTTTCTTCCACAGTGAGTAAGAACTCATGTACTCCTCAAGTGCTACCTGCAATTTCACGTCTCGACACGCCAACTTGCAGCCAGCCGGCCCAGTTTACACAACGCTATCTGATCCGTCTGCCTTTAATCTGAATCCAAGAAACGTAATCAAATGTCTGCCTGGTGCTAGAAATTTAAACATGAGTCAGTAGACTTTCTGTCAGGCACAAACGAAACAAAAGGCAGATGGTGCAGCCCATATAGTACCAGATGCTCAGCAAATACGTAATAATGTTGCTTACCTTATACTTATCTTGTATCAAATAATCCATCACATAATCCATATTTTGAGCTCGCAATCACTGAAGTCAGAGTCAGCATGATTTCTGAGGAAAGACTGAATTTTCAGAGTCAAAGCCAGCTTAGCTGCTGTGTCACTCGGCCTGGTCCATTTCAGAAGGGGCCGCTGAAACAATCCCCCCCCACCTAGTGCCTGCTGCATTTCATAAACCGAGCGAGCTCCTGCTGTGAAATGCAGAGCCTGCCTTTGATGAAGTGGGTTTAACAGTTTTACTTGTGAGAGAACAAGCTGGCTGCATCTGCATCCTGCTGCAGAGGTTTTCAGAAACAGGCTTCCGGAAAGCGACGGCCCAGATCTCGACGCAAGTGGACTGGCCCTCCTGGCTTTTGCCCTGAAATACCAGATGGCCCGTCCCAGTCCGGGCTTATAAACACAATTATCATTCCAACTCATTTTGACTTGTGAGTGATAAATCTCCTGTGCTCCAAATCCTATATAAATCACTCTAGCAGAGCTCTGCATCCAACTTGTGAGGACCCCGATGAGAGGTCACCCACTGTGAGAGCTGAATGCGCGGAAACTGAGCTGTGATTCTGTCAGTGAAACCATAAGTGTAACAGGAAGTGCGGTAATGACTGCGCAGTGTCTATATTCAGTCCTTACCTGGACCTGCTCCCCCCGCACAGCTGAGTCACCGAGCAGCGGCTCCGCCGGCGGCGTGTTAATCGTCACAGACTTTTCTGAGCGGCTGTCTTTGCTGCGCGGCTTGTGGCGGTCTCGACTTCGTTCTCTGAAAGACAAAGTAAAGCGCAAAAGCCGTGATTAGTGAGTGGATATTGCCTTAAAGAACTAACAGCGTAAAGACGTGAACAGAACACGAATCGTATGTGAGCAGGGTTCTTGCATGGACTGCTTTAAAGATGAAAATCGAGCATAAAACAAGAAAAAAGTGAGGTCAGAGGTCAAATGTGACATATTTTAAATCTTTATATGGTACTTTCTATAAATGGACAATACACACCACACTTATAACTTAGAAACTATCAATCCTACAAGGCTTTTTGTCAATTTTTGATCAATAAATCATGAAGCTGGCCTTGAAGACCTCAGTGGATGAAAGCCAAATTTTAAGGGACTGTTCACATGACCCCACTCTGCACCTCTATCGCAATTCATTCAAAAAAAATTTTGCTACCATGTTTATACTCTCCTTGAGGTATAAAAAAAAGACAAAAAAGAAAGAGAGACTGAAACATGTCCAGATTACGTTCTATATTCTCCTGATGGTTGCAAGATCTGCTACGATGTAGGTTTGGAGATGGTGGAAGTGACAAAAAAAGACTGCAGCTGGCAGAGTTGAAGATGTTAAGATTTTCACTGGGTGTGAGCAGGAGGGACAGGATTAGAAATGGTTTGGACACATGCAGAGGAAGGATAGTGGACACATTAGACAAAGGACGCTGAAGACGGAGCTGCCAGGCAGGAGGACAGACCACAGAGAAGGCTCGTGGATGTAATGAAGGAGGACATACAGAGGACGCTAGGGACAGGGTGAGATGGAGGCAGGCGATCTGATGTGGTGACCCCCTCAAGTGAATTACTTTGGGTTTTGGACTCTTAGTCAGACAACAAGGAATCTAACAAATGACTTGATACTTAAGATTTTCAGCTAATATCATCATTCATTTGTTGTGAATCCGGTTAACCACAACTCGGTGGTATAAACTTTGTTACTTTCTCTAAAACACACTGAATGTCCAGGATGTGGAACATGTTACTGAATACTGGGGTGGCTGTACTGTAGCTCAGGAGGTCGAGCAGGTCACCTCCTGATCGGAAGGTCAGGGGTTCGATTCCTGGCTCACTTAGCTTACTTACACATGGAAGTGCTTGTATGAATGGGTGAATGTGAACATGCTGTATAAGCGCTCTGAGAGCTCAGACAGAGTAGAAAAGCACTATATAAGAGCTAGTCCATTTACCATTATTTTATTACATTTCTGCCCATCAGCGATGTTACCCAAAGAACATCTTGAAATAAATCAATGTGGGCAATAACAAAAGGAAAAAGATGATGAGCAACTAAAAGCGAACTTCAAAAACTGAATTACCAAATGCCCAAATCTGCATCACCCTCCATAAGGTCCTCTGACCGTGTCAGCTGCAATATGCAAGCTACACTGATCCTGTATGGAGCATGAACAGCAGGTCTCCCCATCCTCTGCCCAGCATCACCATTGCTGCACGGCAGCGAGGCCGCTCTGCAGCTCCATTACCAAAGAAAAGTCCAACAGCCCCTTTAATCCCTCATCTGTCTCCTTTCTCCTCCAGCTGCTGACATCTTGGCCAAACATACTTTCTGTTACAGTTTTAGTAACGTGACCAGATTAAAATGCAGCAAAACCAGCTCTATAAACAGACTGCTTTGCTTCAAGTTCAGTTTTTATGAGAGCAGCTATATTTCTCAGGTACTTCAGAGGCAAGGCTGTCAGACCTGTTGTAGGCATGAAGATGCAGCAAAAAGATGACTGGACAAACATGCAGGCAAATAAAATAAAACATTTTATGATTTTTTTTTTTTCCTTTTCTTTTAAGCTGCACTTCTAAAGACTGAAAGATTTTGTTCTTGATGCCGAATTCTTTGCCATGCTAAACACTCGTGAGTTTCCTGCAGTCTCTAAGCTTGTTGTTTCCTGGGAATCACTTCTTTGTTATGAGCAACACTGGAAAAGCATGTAACAAATCTAATTTCCACAATGAAAGGAGTTTTTTTCATCCTGCTTTCTATTAACACACTCAAGCACACTTTTGACACCCACATGAGCTGATTTTTTTTGGCCAATTATGTTTATTTACAGCAGATATGGAGAAATATTACAGTACCTAAAGGTCCTATAGAAGGTGCCCAATAGGCCTGCAGAATCAATTAAACTGTTTTTTGTCAGTATACGCAGTACCCTTTACATTCTACATACTGATTTGTTCTGATATTAATAAAAAATATTGATGAGATCAATTTTAATCTTTGCTGTCAGACATTAACACAATAAAAGCCTCTCATGGTTAAATAACATCTGGTCCCAACCTTATAATGAACTGCGCATGAAAAACTCAAGTGACCCTTGAATGCTACTGTCACACAATAACCATTCATATTCATAATGTACAGGACATCCTGCCTGCAGCAGTAATGGAGGAAGCTGTGTATGACTGACAGCAGTGGAGCTGCATTGGATCCGAGTGTTTTCATTAAAGGGTGTCGCCCAGACTGCTTTCCGCCTCTATTCTTGCCCTTCCTTTTTAAATATGGATTCGCTTTCCTGCAGGAAAAAATCACAGGAGGGACTAATATTTAGAACCTGTGTGCAGTGAGAGAAAGCTCATTTTCGATAGCCTGCAGCAATCCACTTCACAGACAAAGTGACTGACATGTTCTTATCTAATAAATCCGGGAGATTAGGAGGTGGATGTAAGCCTTTAAATATATTACCACCATCATTATTACTTTAAATATTATTACAGCTCCCATCATCACTGTGGTGATGGTTATTCCAGAGGGAGTGCTCATCAGTCAAATGCCACCACTGATTATGCTTATTAATTGGAGAGAAGTGCTGCAGAGGAGGGAACAGGGAGGAGCAGCGGGGCTCACAAAGCATTGATCCTACTTCAAGGTCATTGCCCTGGAGGATAAGTAAGGAAAAGACTCCAGCTACAAAAGAAGAGGAGACAAGCAGACTGTGTAGATTCTTTGTAGCTACAGTGAGATACCACATCTGCCAAACACTTTATTCATTCAAAATTCATCCTTTTCACATCCACTACTAAAACAGAAAAAGACAAGAAAATGCAAGCCACGCATGTAAGGCCACAGTCCCACAGGCTGAGAGACTGGTCAGCAACCATCTGGCAACCACTGGAAACTTCTGATTGCTTGCAGTTGCCAGTAGTTACCATGAAAAACACCGGCACTGCTGGTTTCCAGCAGTTCATATGGAAGACGCAAACTTGTTAACTATGAGTGAAATTGGAGAGCCACAGTATCTTGCCCGGGGATTTTTTGGCATGCAGACTGGCGCAGCCAACCATTAACCTTCCAATTAGTACATGACCTGCTCTACCCCCTGAGCTACAGCCACCCTCATGGTCTCCACCCACCTAATGGAAAAGGGATTTACAGAGGGGGAAAAAACAACATTAAGGAGCCGATAAAAATCGCATTCATTATTTTTAAAATTCAGAATAAAAAAAAAATCGTCAAAATTTACAAAAATTTCATTAAAAAAAAAAAGAGGAATAAGAGAAGATATTCAAAAATCAAATTAGGAATATATAATGAACTCTGGGATTAGCTTCTCCATTTAGCATTCTGGTCCTTTGGAGAAAAAGCAATGCAAGTTAGCCATCCAGTGCAATGCAAGGAGCCCTCTGATTGGTTAAACCGCTGTCACACGCATGCAAAATTGGCTGCGGTTGGCAAAGAGAATGCAGAAATTGTCCGCAAGCTCCGCAGACATCCGCTGTGTTTGCGCTATGAGTTTTCAAAAATTAGGTGCGGTCTTATTTTTGGCTGCAGACACGGCGGACAGTTGTGGACAGGAGTGCATGTGATGAGGAATTGCACGTGTTCACTCTGCTAACAGTCTACTGTCAGTCCACAGTCCTCGCAGTCAGACTGGAGGTGGTGGATAACGCACCTTTCACAAAACTTAGCTTGCATGCAGCCCTGTCTGTAGCTCAACCAAAACGATCTGCGATAGTTTTGGTGCGGAGGAACAGCGGATGTCGTGTTCCCGCCACCACATCCCCGTCCTATCAACACAGTGATTCACAAATATCCACCATCTGCACACACGTGCCCGACACCTCTCCGCAGAATTTTACACGATCTGCTCGTGATCTGCTTGCACTAGCATCGCTGCACATAGCCCCACTCTCTTAGACTCATGTTAGCTAGTGAAACTATTTTGTCCCAGCAGCACTAGTTGGATGCTGTTTTTAGTTAATGTGCTCTTCTTAAATAAAGCTTGAAGCAGCTCAAACTGTTAGAACCAGCACCGAGCCCTGTTACACTGACAGACAGTGTTGGCTGCATCTGTCCAGATGTTACCACGTAACTTTATGATACTCAAGAGTTTCCACTAACGCAAAGAGTTAATTTGTTTCAGTTACATTAGTGCAAACATTCATTCTGAACTGAAAAGAGATGAACATCAAGGATCATATGTGCATGTTTATTTCTTACATGACAGCTATCTTTACGAATGCAGTTTGTGAATGACTTTATGAAAGGCCTGCTGAATCTAAGAAATCAATGCTCATTATATTTCATAAATAGACTTTCAGCATTCACTGCACCTACAGTACCTACACTTAGCAAAATGCTTGGTAGATATCCAGATAATCAAATTACCCTATTCATAAAACAGGCATAATGCAAAATAATGGTAAGGAAAGAGAAACTAATGAAAATTTCACAGAGGTCATAAAAGAAGTTACTTAATCGCTGTTGATATTTTGGTTGGTTTTTATGTTTTAATTGGATTTGTGAGTGAAGGTTTGTGGACAGAAACTTGGACTCCTCTGGGAGATGAAGACACATCTGTTCCATACCACATTCATGTGGGATGTTATGGCTTTGACCTTTGGCCTCTCAGCACTTTGAGACAACTTTTTAGCACTGAGCATCCACACAGGAGGACCAACAATCTGGACTTGCAGGAGAGACTGAGTTGTATCCTCTACTTTACCTCCTAATCTGTCTCTTTTAATCCACAATAAAAAAAAAGAGCTGGATAAAATTATTAAAAAGGACATCTGCAGCTTGAACATTGGTTCTAACACCTCTACACATGTCAAGCTTTATTTAAGAAGACCACACTGGCTTACTAAAAACAGTAGTCAACTTGTACCTTCAGTGACAGGTTATCAGGCTGAGTCCACCGGTACACACTCGAAGGATCAGAGCTCCCTTTCAGTGCAGTGTGCCTTTATATGCTTCATATATCGGTGTGAAAGTGAACACTGAGGCTTATGGAGCACAAACACTTCTTGAAAAGGTCTCCTCAGCCTTGCAAAGCTATCCGCCGCACAAACAGCATCACAAAAAACGCCAGGCAGGCAGACTGTGTCTCTTCGACCAATCAGAGAGCTCCTTACATCGCACCGCATGGCTAATCACAGACAGGCAGCTGGAGACTCCCAGTGCAAATCCAATACTAGGAGCTAACAGGAAAAGGAAATAGCAGAATCATCATTTTAAAAGTCAGGAAAAAAAATCTGTATGCCTAATTCAATTTTTTTAATCCATTTATTTATTTTGCTTTTAGATTTCTGAAAAGACCAAAAATCTGATTTTTAATTCTGAATTTAAAAAAATGTTTTGAAATTAGGTTTTTATTGACTGCTTGTTTTTTTGGTAAATAATTTTTCCATTTCTAGTATTTATTATTTATTAATAAAAATATTTATTTAAAATAGCTTTTATTATCTATTAAATGATCAAATACTTTATTAATATCTAAATAAATAAAATACATTCCAAATTAACATTTACTAATGACATGTTATTAGACAGTTAATTAATAATTCATGAAATGCTTTATTTCAGTGTGTACGACTATTTGTAGACAAATATTCAGTTTCCAGTTTGTGTCACACTTTTTCAATTTTCTCTACAGTTCAGGGAATAAATGATGTGTCTGCAAATAAGTTGGTGTCTTTCATTCAAACTACAGGCGACTGCAGCAACCTGCCATCACAAGGCGAGCACGCAGCACCCTGATTTCACCGTGGGACAGCCCACAACTCCCAACTCAGCAGCCGGTTGAGGAAATACACATTCTTCCCAAGCCGCCGACCAGTTCTAGACAACTGTGACTGAGGTGTTGCATTTTCATTATAGCTCTGGAACTAACTGAACATATGTACTAGGTTAAATGATTCAATAGATAAAGAGGGGTGGCTGTGGCTCAGGAGGCAGAGAAGGTCATCTACTAATCTGAGGGTTAGTGCCAAAGTGTCCTTGGGCAAGATACTGAACCCCGAGCTGCTCGCTGTGTTCATCAGAGTGTGAATGTTAGACAGAAAGTGCTCAGATGTAGAACGTGCTTGTCTGAATGTGTGTGTGAATGGGTGCTGTATAAAGCGCCGAGTGCTCATGTAGACATAAGAACAATTAACTAAGCTAATATTAGCTTAATTAACCAGCTAGCTTTGCCATTAAAATCAGCTAACCATGTCTGACATTCAGCCAGTAAAATCAGTGATAATTGGCTGGAGATGAGAAGCTGTTTTGAAGCCGCCTGAAATCAAGCATTCATCCGAATGTTTCAATTAATGATTTTCCATTTCACAGCCAGCTATGTAACCATAAACAAGAAAAAAAAATAAAACCTCACCATTTTAGCAAGACAGCCAATGTGTAAATAATAAGATGAAAATTAATGTTAGACCCCAAAAAGTGACTAAAAAGTATTTCAAAATATGTAATTTGCAAGGAAATACAGAGGTGGGTCTAGCAGACCCTCCCCTCTTCCAGCATGTTTTCTTACTCCCCTTCAGCAAGCTTCTGGGGTTTCTGTATGGATACCAACCAGCACATACACACACTCCTCCTCCTTTGTCCATTTTACCACATCCTCTCTTTGCCTCATTAGCATGCAGCCCGCTCATTGGTATTCCAAAAATTGTGCTGCGCTATGATTTGATTAATGGAACTTGACTTCCAGTGTGGATCCCTGAAATGGGTATGGCTTTTTTGGAACACTGACGACGGATGGGGGCAGCGTCCTGCCAGTTCGGCTCCAGAAGCAGCATTTCCCTCTAACACCTGAGGATGAGTGTGATTGCATTCTCCATTCTCCACCTCACACAGAAGGAGAGCGGTGGCAGGAAGGCTATTGAAAAAGTACAGCCAACTAGGGTGGCATGCCAAGCTGTCTGTGGACCAATTTGTCCTATCTCTGGCTGGCAGAGTAACCCACACACCTGTGCGACACAGAGTTTTGTGTCAACACAGCAACGAGAGCCAAAGCACCGGCGGGCGGATCAGCCGCCGCCAACTGGGAGGAATCGTGACGTCGAGTAAAAACCAGCACACCACAAACTCAGCAGGACTTTCTCAAACTCATACAAAGTAAAGCAAGTGAGGGAGGGTGAGCAAATAATCAAGGAATAAAACATCGGCTTTGACATGGAATTGTGTTTTTATTCAAACTGACACACAAGTTCAAGGAACTTGATTTCCATAGAGCTAATGATGACAAACATATTGACAAAGTTTCTGGTTGTTTTTTTGCTTTCAGTGTAAATAACAGAATAGACAACAGACAATACAAACATGGCACAGACACTAACACATATAGCATTTTATATTTATATGTGCAATGATGCAGTCGCCCCTGCGTGAATCAAAATACTGGTGCCCAGACTTCATAAATGAAGTCTTCATTCAGACCTCATTAAACTTCATGATAGCAATCAGTGTTACGTAAATCATAAGCTTACTTTAGGTTGAGTGTATGAGTCAGATTTTTTTCCTCTTGCTTAGTCGACTAGTAAATTAGTCATGAGAAGCACCTCTGGGTGCTGCCTCCAGCTGAGCTGCAGGGGTACTCGGTGTGATCAGCAGCCCTTCGGTCTGTCTGCTCATCTGCATTAGCTTCATATAGGCAACCCTGCAGTGAAGTGACACCTTCCACTAACAAATGTGTGCAATGCTTCCCTACAGCATGAGCAGGTCAGTGAATTCATCATTGAACTCCAGCCATACTGCTTTGTTTCTATTTTTCCCATCCTCATGTCTATTACATACAACACTTCCAAAGCTTAACAACAGGCTCTTTTTATTAGTTTCATACTAATTAATCCAGTTGAAACAAAAAGCACACCACTCTGCTTTAAGCATATCATGCAGAAACCTTTAAATTGTATTAAAACTATGAATTAATATTAGTTTAAATGACTCTGTCCTGTGTGAATACTGCGTGCTGCTCTGCGATTGGAGTTATAGCAATCGAAAGAACCAATTTTACACATGAGCAGCTGCTAATATGTGATTTGCAAGTTTCTAATCATTTAAATACTTCAAACTGAACGAGTGAAAGAGCCTAGCTTTGGAGGAGTTCTGGGAGAGAAACTGAGAGACCTTAAATTGGCTCTGCATCAAACCACCATGCTGCTAAAAAGTGGATTAAACTTTCTCAAGTATGAGAGCAGAAGCTGTTTAGAGCAGAGTTACAGCAGCTACAATTATTTCTGCAAGTAAAAAGTCTTAGGATCGACTAAGTAGCAGTCTATTTTAAGCATCAATTATTGTGAACTTCACTAATGGGAAAAGAAAATGTTGAATTAAGTTCTGCAATCTACGACACACGACAGCCTCCAAGTCCAATAATTCAGCTGCTGTTGTATTATTAAGTAAAATGAGCAAAAATCATATCAAAGTTTTTCCTTTTCTCCAGCTCTGGATTCTAGCGCGGCGTAATCGAAATATACTAATTTACTAGATGCAAATGAGAAATTGCATGTTTGTGGCAGGAAGTAACGTCCACACACAGAGAACCAGGGGAATGGACGAGGGAGGACGGTCCTGACACAGGTGCCGGGTAGAAAGCCAGCAATGAGAGAAAGCAACTCCCAAAACCCTCCAACATATGCTACTGAGACTCTAAGCCAATCCCATATTTTCTATTATGTCCTAACAAATTATATTCAAGAGTGACTCTAATGTATCCATATATAAGGATAGTGTTCTCATCTGTTTATCTGTATGGCTGTGTGCACACAAGTAGCGAGCACACTCCCACATGCTTGCATCTGTTCCCAGCAGCAGGGTAATTAGACGACAGCGATCCGAAGCAGCTTCACGCGCGGCACCCCTCGGTGTAAAAAGATTACCTTCACGCGAGGACAGCAAGGGGTTTCAAAGGCAACAATTTAGTTTTTTCTATATTAAATTAGACACCAGCTGGTGGCTTTGGCACAGTCATGGTTGGACCGCAGGACTCGAGGAGAAGGGATCTGAATGGAGCCTGGCAGGGACGCCCATATGTTCCTTTCCAATTTGCTGTCACTCACTTGAAAGGGTGCAGCAAAGGAAAAAAGAGGACACGGGTCTCCACCACTTTCCAAAGCGCTGCCCTCTCCCCACTATCTTTGATTCCACTCAAAGAAGACCACTTTTGCTCGGTTTAACTTTGAGCTACAAGGACACATTGCTGCCCTGGGGAACGAAGACGCCCAGGGAGCAAGTGCTTTCCCATCCTCAAAGAGTAGTGTGGACTACATTTAAAAGGTGGGAGGAGAAACGGGAGAAAGGGTGATCACAGAGAATAGGTCGGGAGTGAATGAGAGCTGGCACAGCTGCTGCCTTCATATCATGATTGGCCACATGGGAGCAAAAAGTTTAATGATGAGGAGAATGAAAGGAAAGAGATAAGGAAGGCAGGCCTGACGGGGATACAGTGTTGAGGGGAACGAGACAGAGATAGAAAGCCGCCGACAACATGACAAATCCCTTAAATGGCAACAGGTGGCAGCAAGAGTGGGAAAGGCACTAGGAACCCCGAGGGATAGATGGCAAACATGCTGGACGGAGCCGTCAGTGACCCGGGAGGGGCTGTTGTGGAACAGGATCCTTTTCTCCAGCGGTCTACTCTCATCTCCTCTCTCAGTGTATCCGCTGAGCCAGTCAGTCAGGCCTCAGCACCTGTCTCCTGCTGCCTTCCTGAGGCCTGTCAACCGCAATCATTTCGCTGCTGACAGACTAATGCGCCTACATGAGCTGCAGGCTCCACACAAGCTTGGCCAGAGGGGAAGACACAGAGACACATGAGGTAAGACTGTGGACGTGGACAAAGAGACAGTGTTGGAGCAAGGGCAGGAAAACAAATGCTGACGATCAGAAAGAAAATCATGGAAAGAAGGTGCAACAGATCCACAGATTTATTGTGTTTATAATGCTCAGAAGCTTCGACAGGAACAAGACTGTCTGCTTAAAGAGCCGCAAGACTCCTACAAATTGATTTTGCGGTTAACTCTCTTGGATAAATCATGAGTACAAAAGATGAATGAATGGTGTTGAGTAAACTGATTCAATCTGTCATAAATCAATGTATATTAAAAAAATTTGAGACACTTAATTTAAATGCTTCCCAAGTCTTGAGCTCAAGGCTTCAGACCAGTCAGCAGCTTCTTGAGACACGAGCTTAAACTTGCCCCTTGGTTGGAGGCCCACCAACAACAGGCTTGTCTTAGTTAACAGAAAGGTGAAAGTGGCTGCAGTAAAGCAGAGAACCTCAATGGATGACCATGGCTTTTACACTTCAGACGGTCCCTTAAAGCTTAATCCCTGCACTTCAATCACATCTTGTTTGTTTAATTTCAAATCCTCTGTGGTGGTCCACAGAGGCAAAATTACCAAAAACGAGTAATTGTGTTTCATGGACTGGACTTTATTATCCAACCAGTCCAGTTCACAATCATTTGGGCCAGACTGTATGATCCAGAATAATAATCCCATATTCCCAAGTGAGAAATATTCAAATTTGGCCATTTGCAACTGTCTTGCACCAAAGACAGCCTAGGACAAAATTCCACGTCCTACATCTCCAAACAAACCAGCACAAATTGTATCAGATCCTTTCCTATTTAAATTCCACATAACATCCACCAGGTTAGAAAACGTTTTGGGGGGGAAAAACGTGTTTTATTTAATTTTATTTTATGCTCTATGTGGAAATTAATAATAGTAAGAAATTGATTAATTATTTACAATACTTTGCTGTTTCAACTTTTACCATCAGGAAGGCAAAAAATGCAAATTCAGCAACAAAACACAACTACAGCAAATAACTGGCAGGACTCACCCATGTCTGTGGGATCCCCGGGAGCGCCCGGAGTAGTAGGAATAGCCCGAGTAGGTGGACTCTGTATCCATGGTGATGCAGTCCTGCAGAGACTGCCTGGCTCAACCGCCGGCAAACGCAGCAGAACCTCGCGTGCTTTCTTGTCGAGCTAGAGATGATCGATTGGATCGCTCAGGAGGATGACAGAGGTGGCCAGCTGTCAGCAGTCAGGCTTTGAAAGCGACCCTGAGGGCGCCCGGTAAGGAAACATTAACCTGGAGGGTGGAAGGAGGTGAGGGGGAAGGGGTAGGGGGGAAGAAAGACAGACAGGAAAATTTGAATTCAAAATGTTTAGTGTCTGGGAAACCTGTCCACATCTGACTGTTCAGAGACTCAAGGAGCTAAAGACTAAAAGCTAAATCAAGGATTCAAGTCACAAGCTTTTTCATCCCATCTATTTTTTACTCTAGTGTGCTTATGTTTATCTGCAGCTGCATTACAATCATAGTCTCCCACTTCCAAACCTGAACAGTGACAACACTTCCCATTATAGGCACCTCTCAGGAGGTTACACTTCAGCTAAGCATTCCAGATAAAAGAAACACTGCTACCCTGAAACAGCAATTTGCTCTTATTCCCATTTGACTGGCGACTGTTGTTCTGAGGCAGTCTTAAGTTTCTGACACACAGCAAACAATTTAAGCCTGGCACTGACAAGCTCCAAGATGAATACAGCAAGAGTGCCACAGAGATAAGGCTTCTTTTCAAAGGAGGCGCTAAGATGAGAAAGCGGTGTCGCCAGTTTGGAAGTGAGTCTCCAGGAGCTACGATAGCACAAGACAACAGTTTTACCTACATGTCTGCAGATATCTGTATAATCCTGACAGCTGAGAGAAACCGTTAACCATTCTGAAAAAAAAAGTATTTCTCCTTGCTATGACATGCCTCATTTTAAAAAATTAAATCTATACAGTAATATGCAAAAGTCTTTGTGTGAGTGGTGTATAAACAGAGATGAATGAAAATACT
>VUQJ01000271.1:0-21219 GCA_015108635.1 Andinoacara biseriatus
CCCTACTTCTGGATGTAAGCTGACTCTTCTTTTGAAAAAAAAAAAAAAAATCCAGTGAGTGTCTCGGTATGAGTTCAAATTGCGTATCAATGCATCCACTGTAACTGTTTTTAATTGAATTTCATCAATATCAATTAAAAAATGTTTACTCAAATGTAAAAACTGGCAAACTTTGCATGTGTAGCATAATTTGTCATTTCTGATAATGGGGAAAAGAAAAACGCATTCTTCACTTATAGAATTTAGTTTTATTTTGGGTGTAATGTAAACAGATATTTAACAAACAAGCTTCCCAATTTGTGACATCCAAATCATCTTTTTCCTTAAGAAATTTCTAAAATCTTGCAGTCCGCTTTTACTCCGTGTTCCTATTTTTGGATATCTGACCTTCAGTGAAGGATTTTCTTTGTAAAATGAAGCAAAAAATAAATGTGCTTAAAATAAAAACTTCCTCTCTCATGATCCTGGGGATTTGTGCTTTTTAGTTTCTAGTGGATTTCTAAGTTTGGGTTTCTATCCAGGTTTCCTTTGTATCTTTTGGTGTTTGAAGTTTTGTATTTTGGGGTGTTCTGTTTAGTTGTTGTATTCTTAGTTTTGTTTATAGTTTGATTTTGTGAGTTTCCAGAACCTGTAAACCTGGGGGACATCCTCTGAACGAAGTTCAACAAAGCCAGACTTTCTTCTTACCTGACTCGACAAAACCTCGGCTGTTTTTCTACCCCAAAATGCTGCTTATTCCAATCAGACATTATAAGATAATGATGAGCTCTGAAACTTTAAACTAGATGCATTCAAACATTAAAGGCGACTGTCCCAGTCTAATAAAGGAGACATGGAAATTGCTTTAGTTTGTCAGCAGATCAAAGTGAAGTTAAATTTATTTATAGATATTCTTTGTGCGTGTGTGTGTGTGTGTGTGTGCTGTAGTAGCTGACATAGTAGCACATGCACTTTCCAACGATAATATGATGCACTGCTGTTTGCACTGCTGCAACATTACAGCTGAGCTTCATTTGCGATATTTAGTAAGATATGTCTTAACAAGTTGCATATATAAAATGCATTCCCCCAGCAATGAATCTATATTGCACTCAAAACATGCTGTATATAAAAGAAATGTGAAAAAATCTGATGCTTCCAGCCAATTAATTTTTTTCTGTTTCCTGGTTTTAGTTTTTGTAATTCATCTTCTGCTTAATTTTAGTAAACATGCGTCTGTTGTCTTGTGTTTAGTTTTACTTCTTCCCCAGGCTGTGAGGTCCATTATCCTACTGTGTCCAATTCCTTGATTGCCCTCATGTGTATAAATAGTCCTGTCTTCACTGCAGCCTTTGTCAGATTGTCTTACGTCGTCTCTTCAGCATCCATCTGTATTCTTGTGCCTTTTGGAAAGCTACCTCACAATCCTTGGCAGTCTCTGAGCTCACCCAAAGTGATGTTTAAAGTTGTGTGTACCTGTGAGCAGAATTTAAACTGCTCACAAGTTTAAACCATAAACATGTATGGAAATCAGAAATGTGCATCGCATTTTCTCAATCGCTTTGCTACAGTTCTCACACCACAAACGTCATTTTCACTACTTTTAATGGAGTTCTCAAATCAGTAAAGCATTTCTCTGTCCCCTTTATACATATACAATAGTGATACAAACAAAATAAATAACATATATATATAAATGAAGGTAAAGAAGAGTAATAGTAAGACTGACATTGTGCACTTTGCTTTACTAAATAATATGTACACTAGGAATCTCACGCAGCTGCACGAAGATTTAATACAGAAATATTTTTGTGGGATTTTTATGTCCCGACAGGTGTGTCCACCTGTCACAGAAAGAAGAGTTATCATGCATTTATAGAGAATGGTAGGAATGATTTCCGGAAGCGTTCTTTATGGCAACGCGGCTGGATCAGTCTGAGGGAGAAGGAGCTCTGCTGCCTCAGCAGTGTGGAGTGGAGTGGGTGAGGCAGGTTGTCCATGATGGAGAGCAGTTTGTTCAGGGGATATGGGATTAGGGGTTGGGGGGTCAGGGTCCCTCATTGACTCAAACACCTCCAAATTCCGACCAATGATGGTTCCAGCCTTGTGAATCAATTTGTTGATCCTGCTGGCCATCTCTGCCCCCCCCTGCAGACAACAGCAGAGTAGATGGCACTTGCTACATCGGACAAAGAAAAGATGTAAGATCTGAGTGGAACCACCTACTGTATAATACAGTTAAGTCACGCTACATACATTCAGCAGCCACTTTATTAAGCATGCCTGTTCACCTGCTTGTTAATGCAAAGATCAGCCAGTCACATGTCAGTAACTCAGCTGAACCCGTGTGCATTGTTTGGCTTTGCTTCCCCTTGTCTAATTAGTCAAATTCTGTTCACCTGTGCCCTGTTTTTCCCTGGGTTTTCCTTCCTCTCTAATCACCTCCTGTGTGTATTTAAGCCCTCAGTTGTCTTCTGTTCCTTGTCGTGTCCTCCCTCATGTTAGTGTGTTTTTGTTCTAGTTCTCTGAGTCGTCTGGTTCATTAGTGCTTGTTGAAGCTCTCCTTGCTTCTGTATGTTTTGTGGGAAATCAGCAATAAAGCTGTATTTTTGAGTTCACATTTTGCCTTCAGAGTCCTGTGATTGGGCCATTCTCTGCCTGCCACACTGCCCATTATGACATTTGGACATTACACACACAAAAAAAAACGTTGAAATAATTCCACTGAAAATGCTTAGGTGCAATTCTCACAACATAAAGGTCATTCTCACTAAATGCATTTCTCAAGTCAGTGACAATGACGATGTCTGGCCTCATGTGGCGAGAGTATGCAGGCACTTCCTGAAGGAAGAAGGAATTGATAACATTGACGGACAACACTCACCTGACCTGAATCCAACAGAACACCTCTGGGACATTGTTTCGGTCCATGTGACACCACCAGGTTGCACCCCAGACTGTCCAGATCTGGGAGGACTCCATCCGTTGTCTCATTACGAGCATGCCCTGATGTTGTCAGGCATGAATACAAGCACGTGGGTACTGAGCACCATTTTGAGTTGCTGCAATGATATTTCAGCAAAACGGACTAACCTGCTGTATGATTTTTTTTTCACTTTGATTTTCAGGGTGTCTTTGAATTCAGCCGTTTTTAGGTTGATAATTTTAATTTCCATCGAAAGATGTGGCATCCTTTTGTTCCTAACACATTAAGCATCATTGCTTTTCTCATTAAAATCTGCTTTCAGTGTTCCTTTAATTTTTTTGAGTAGTGTATAAAGTTACAGGCAGAAGCCATTTAGCTTACCTTAGGAAAAATGCTAAAAACTGGAGGTGAGAGCTAGCGCTGAGGTGTCTACCTGTAAGTTTATGAAAGAATGTTGCTGTCATGTTTATTTTCACACTTGAGAGATGACGTTTTAATTAAGCCTCAGAAGTCTTTGTAAATTTTTAACCTATGAACCTGACAGGGTTCTTACTTAAATGTAAAAATGTTTATTTATGAAGGGCTCTATTTTATTTTTAAATTTTGAGTAGGAAAAAAAGCTGAAAAAGGATAATCAGAAAAAAGAGAAGCGAGATAAAAACAAGGTTAGACAGGCAAGTAAGGAGGAAATGGAGACAGACACAGAGGCTGATGAGGGTCTAAAGAGCAGTGTATAAGTCTGACCTTCAGTTTGACTGATGCTGCTGGCATTTACACTGAGGTAATGCAGGCACATAGACACCCACACAGACAGGTCTGTAAGCAGAAAATCTCTGTCAGTTTGCTCAGGGTCATTATACTAATACATGGGAACAGATGATAATATGAATTGCTGCTACTCTAGTTAACCCTAAGCTTCACTATCTGACAGCCAACCCCGGGCTCTGTTTGTCTCACTTTCTATTTGTTGTTCTCTACCGTCTCTCTCTGCTTTCCTTTGTCTCTTTTCTTTCCCTTCAGCCAGTCACAACAGATGACTGCCTGTCCCTGACCCTGGTTCTGCCAGAGGTTTCTTCCTTCCCACTGTCTCCAAGTGCTTGCTCATCGGAGGTCATCTGATTGTTGGGATTTTCTCCTGAATTCTGTACATGTATCTTATAGTATAAAGGCCCTTGAGACAACTGTTGTTGTGATTTGCCACTACAAAATGAATAAACCTGAATTGAGCTGAATGCCTCAGTTGAAGGTGGTCAGATTAGACTGCTAATGTAAGTGCATGGAGTATGTTTCCCATAATGCATGATATACTGTAATCATACTCCATGTTCCACATTTATGGGAGTTCTGAAAGAAAGGGGAAATTTGATTATTATAAAAACCTACTAAATGTAGTTAAAAACTATATATAACCCACTAAGAACCATACGTTTGTTTTCCGTACCACATCACTGAATATTATAAAAAGTCAAACAGCAAATATTATTCGTAAAAAAATCATCAGTTTGGGTCAAAATGATACAGCAAGGTTTAATTGATAATTCATATACAATGTGGTTTTATGACTAGTTAATATATTATTTATGAAATAAAATCATCAACTGACAATAAGTCACTAAAATAAACACTAGCCGCAGGACAATTTTGGATCTGGACGAGCCCGACGGGGCCAGATGGGTCTATAGTGGTTTCTCTTTCCTCCCCACCTCATTCTCTTCTTCTCTTCATGTCTAACATGCATAAACATGTAGAAATCATTTATGATATTGCTACTGTTAGTTATTATCGGCTGATTAGACATGGGACCCTCCCTCGTTTGCAGACAGCTGACAACTAGCTCACTACAACAACAACTTTTTATAACGTTATGCCAGGACCAGTGTTCAGGTTACATAAAAGGAGTAATCTAATCTTACTTAAAAGTAATACAGGACATTAAATAATCACTCAGCAGAGAAAGCAATTTGTTATTTAAGGACCAGCTCGTGCACCCTGTCTCCACTTGTCTATGTCTCTAATGTGGTAATCAGGCTCCTTTGTGGCTATTTTTGCTTTCCTGTATGTTGCCAGTGGAAAAATCCTCCTTCTCCTGTTTCCCAGAGCTTCCTGCACAGCTGAAGAGTAACACTCTCACCTGAGCCACTCACCTATCTCTGTTGAGTTGGTCCATCCCTCTGGAAAACCTCTCCTGGAGTACTTACCTCATCAGTGCACTTGCCTGTTCACCCCCCAACACCCTTTGGAACTCAAGAACCAACCAGTGGGCCCTCCTGCTGCAGCCCCTTGTTGATTCCAAGTAAGCATCCTCACCTACTAGACTAACTATGTTCAGAAATATCTCTGTGATTCACCTGTTAATAAACCAACTTGGACTAACTCGCCTCTCTTTAATCCCAGAGTCCACCATGGTGAACTGAAATGTCTTCTAGAAATTCTTCTGTTCCAACTATCACAACCCTGTGTCAATAAACAAGTTAAATTGTGAAACTGCCTGTCTCGGGTCCTGCTTTAGAGTCTGTATTAAAACCTCACTATAGTTCAGATGTTGACATCTCCAAGATGTCTTTTTTGTACATGATAAAGAAAGAATAACTTCTCCCAACTGTCCAAGAACAGTTTGGTGAAGAACAATACCTTTTCTAGCATAATGGAACATGGTGCCATAAGGCAAAATTGATAACTAAGTGACTCGGGGAACAAAACATAGAAAATCTTGGTCCATGGCCAGGAAACTCTGCAGACCTTAATACCATCTGCCTCTTGGTCAGTCCTCAAGAGGCAGATTATCAAACAAGAACTCACAAATTATGACAAACTCAAAGCATTGATTATGCAAGAATGGGTTATTATCAGTCAGGATTTGTCCCAGAAGTTGATTGACAGCATGCCAGGGTGCATTGCAGAGGTCTTGAAAAGGGAGGGCCAACACTGCAAATATTGTCTCTTTGCATAAATTTATTATAATTGTCAATAAAAGGCTTTGAAACTTATGAAATGCATGTCATTGTACTTCAGTATGCCACAGAAACATTTTGACTAAAAGATCTAAAAACACTGAAGCAGCAAACCTCTAAAAACCAATAACTGTGTCAGTTTTATAACTTTTATAACTATATCAGCTGACAGGGCATGGAGGCCCTATAGTGCAACCGCACCAAACCTTTTAGTTTGTAGTATATATTTATTCATTTTGAATTAACTATTCTGTTGTATAATATAAGATTTTCTAGGCGTTGGGCCACTGGAGGACTTGAGACTTGTTGCCCAAAATGTTTTGGCCCATCTCAAGTTTATTAGGTAAAGCGGATCAAATTATTAATTATTTTTCACTTTAGACTTTATATTTCTGTCACCAAACTTTACTTTTTGTAAATTTAAAATTACTGAAACTATCAACAAATGTGAAGAAACAGATGCTTGGACTTTCCAACAACAAGGCAGTCCAGTGGCAGTCTGCCCTGACTCCGGCAGAAGAAACACTGAAAGCTTACTAATGCCAGGAAGGACAGGTACCCATTATTGTTCCCATTATTGGGACAGCAAACATTGCTCTTTGAAAGCAACTTTATCATCACTAGCACTGCCTCCCAGAAAGAATCACATTCAGCTGCAAAGAAAAGCAATAAAAACAAGAGTTAACAGTGGAGTAGCTTTTACCTTTGGAGACATTTCTTGGAGAGTGAACGATGATGCTGATCTTGCATTGTTTATTCTAGAATGGTAAGATAAAAGGTGTTAATGCTAATGTTTGGCATGTAGTGATAGCTTATAAAAAGAATCTCAGTGTTGTTAAACTGGTGGCTGTGACAGACTGGGTGGGTGGGTGGCTGGGGGGCATAATGCTGTTCTTGATTGATGCTGTGCTATCTTTGGCTTTAGCTTACAATAAAATAACAATTGTTCTATGTAATAACAACTTTATAGCTATCAATTTAACTGTTAACTGGGTCTTTGATTTTAGACCACCTATCCATCTTATATGTATAGTTCCCTGACTGCTTTAGTTGATAGGTTGTTTTTTCCCTTTTGGCGTTCCCATTCTCTGCCTCCGAGCTTGGCTCGGTGTTTCTGTCTCTGTGTCAGGTTCTAAGTTCTGGTTTCAGTGTTAGTTATTCCCTGTCTTATTTTGATGGTCTGTTGCCTCGTGTGCTTTGGGTTTAGTTCTACTTCCCTTGTCTTGTCATCTGTAATTGGTTTCAGCTGTGCTCCCACCTGTTCCCTCATCATCCTGTGTGTGTATATTTGTGCTTTGTCTCCCTCGTGTTGTGTGATCTCCAGTTCAGTACGCTTCCTTAGGGTCTTAATTTGTTTTGTTGGCTTGTGCCCTGCCCAGTTTACTTTTCTATTTGTTGATTCCATTATTAAAAGCTGCTTGTAAGTCTTGTTTCCTAAATTCTGCATTTGGGTCCAACTTTACCTGCCACACAGCAATTTTATGACAGACAACACTAACCATTGCACCACCCTGATCTCATGCCAAATTCAGTGGTTCATTGTTTCCTTGTGCTGGGATTTGCCCTCCAGAAGGAACAATGAACCGCAGCTTTCTGCTATAAAAAACTCTCCACTGACAGTGAAACATTTTGTTAAAATTTTCCAAGTTCAGTTACTAAAACTACCCTGGAGATTAAAAAAATGTTATGTATATGAAGGTTGATCTATAAGTATATCTATCTATAAGGTTGATCTATAAATAAGTAATTTCCTAATAGTTGGTGCTCAACACAAACCAACACCGGCAAGTGTGCTGGGTGCATGTGCAGCTGAAAAAATGTCAAATACTGATTTTTATGTTAACAGCTTGTTATTCATGCACTTAGGCATGTAAGTATTTAATGATAACTAAAACAGTTAATGCAATACTTGGATTAAAGCTGAAAGTTTGCATTTCATTAACATCTTGATGGTTTGTTTTAAAATCCAATGTTACGGTGTTATGGGGCGAACTGTACACCAAACAACTGTTCATTGCTGCTGGTACTGTCGACTATGCAGCAAATGATTTAAATTCATCAGATGGAGCAGTTCAGCGTTCCAAGCAGATCGAATGGCATGTAGCAGGTGACAGAATAGTCTTCACCACCATATGGGGACTGAGACTTGAATTGGAATTGTGGCCAAACACTTGAAACTTGGAACATGTGAAATGTTCTGATTTGCAAAATACAGTAAAAAAAAAAAGCTTTGTGCCAAAACCTAATGGGTAAAATTTCCCATCAATTATAGTTGTTCGATTACACGGCATTAAGTTCACATATTGGGAGGGTTTTATAATTATATGGCTAAATCAAAAAGAAAATAATACCATATGCCTTACCTGGCAAAGTTCAGATTCAGATTGGAGAGATAATTTAAGGGCATCATTATTTTTAAAACCAGAAATTTACAGACCAGAGGCACATGTATATTTAATAATCCTTCCATATGCTAAAGACAGATGCTGTAATTCAAACACACCAAACTAAAAAAACTCTGCCCCAGCAAGGAACTGAAATTTAAAATAGCTGACTGGTGTTACTTCAATAGAGGTAACATTGTGTTGCCTGAACAGCATGTTTTATTTCCTAAATTAAATGCAAATTCATGTTCACCCTGCAGGTTAGGCAAACTACATAAATATGTTCCATCATAAATACAACCCTGTGTTTGAGTCTATACTCCATTCATCCACGCTGCAGCACAATCTAAACTTTTACTCTCATTTTCCCACCCTGGCAAAGTTGTCCCCGCCGCTAAAACATATAACCACACATCAAATTTACATTTGCACATCATGTCAAAGGTATAGATCAGATTGTCTGTCTGGAAATACAAAAGAGACTCAATCTGGATGATGAAATTTCCCTGAAAACAGCTGAACACACTTCAGCAGCATGTGAACTGTCTGACCGCAACAGCCTCTGTAACTGGGATGGCATTTCTTTTTCCAGGCGAGGCGGAGAAGCAGACATATATGATTTCAGGGTGGACGTGATCATGACAGTGTGTAATTAGATTTGTGCCTTGGAATTTGCAGACTTTACATTGATATATTTTAAATGTCTACTCTGTCATAATTATTAACGTAATCAAATGTAAATTATATTATCCTGAGAAGAATACCTGCATGTTTCAGATGGAGCATAATCAGTCAGTCAGTCAGTAGGCACTCTGATCAGAGTGTTGCCTCTCGTATGGCACTTTGGAAGAAATCTCGGTCTCGTGCTATTCTTCCTGCTTCCCCCACTGTTCCGAATATTTCTGTGATTTCTTTGTACCAGCTTGTTCTTGGCCTTCTTTGTCTACTTGTTGCAGAGATTCTGCATTTCATGATTGTCCTCTCTAGTGCATCATGGCACATTACACGTCCAGTAATACAAAGTGGAGAAGCCAGTTATCCGTAACAGACAGCTCTTGGTGCTGTTGTTTGTTCGATATTGTGTCCATGGAGTTCTCAGCATCCTCTGATCGCAAGTGTATCGGTTTTCTTCAAGATCCAGGTTTTGGAAAGATGCAAGCTCCTACTAGTCTCAACTTTGTTTCTTTCCCTTAACCTTGCCACAGATTGCTCATGTTTTTCAGTGCAGCAAATGAGCATCAAATCCTTGCTGCTTCCAACACCTTTAACTGTAGGACCCTGGTAAGTGAGGTGCTCAACTTCTTCCAGCTGTGTTCCCCTAACAGACACTTGAAGGTTGCTAGGGTGATCTGTTGTAACAGCCATTGCTTTGGTCTTCTTAGCATTCATCTTCAGATTGTATTCCTGGTTTCAGTCATCCATCACTTGTACAAGAGGGAAGTTTGTCAGTACATTTTACATTACAACTGTATCATCTGCATAGTGCAGTTGTGACTCCTGTTACCATGAGTCAAAGTGCTCAACACTGTTGTTGTATACTGTACCTCCCTCATGATGCTTTGAGTGTAAATGTTGAACAGAGCTGGGGATTCACTTCATTTTGTAGCATTTCTGAATGAGACTCTGTAGACTGAAGATGTCATCCCTTGTTCCTCGATGCTTCATGTAGCCAGCTCGCATTATATTTATCTGCTCTTTCAGCTTCTGCTCCATTCTGCACAGCATTGCTTTACTTGCAACTTGTGTATCAAGGTTATAGCTGCTTCCTGTCCTCCCAGCAGTAGTTTTGCAGGAATCACAGCTTGGTGACTTTTGAAGGCTTTCATGGCACTTTGTGTTTCACACATAAGAGGAACGAGATCACCGTCTTCACATACTTCACTTGATATTATCTGATTCTCTTCACCTTTTGAGCTTGCTTCTGCAAACAACAAGGAGCAGTATTCCTTCCATCGAGAAAAGATTTCTTCTGAATCTGTGTTTTCCCAATCTTGTCTTTGATCCCATTCAGACTTGGTGTGAACTTCCTTGTGAAGCACTTGACTTCTGCATACATGGACTTTGAGTAGCCTGCTTGATGTAAAGCTTCTATCTTAGCACAGTGGACCAGGATGTGCTGTCTCTTGTCTCTGCAGTATGTGTGCTTGATCTCTTTGGTTGCATCTTGGTAGCCTGAGCTTACAATGCTCATGCCTCTAGCTGCTGAAGTGTTTCTTGCTTCTTCTTCTGGCTCTTCATGGGAATGTGGTTTCTGGCTGTTCCTAGTGTGATTGTTTTAGTCTCTTCCCAAAGTTTGTTTGGTGCCAACTGTTCTGCCAAGCTAGTTAGCTCTTCAAAATGGTTCTTCATTTCTCCCGAGTAGTCATAAGGGGTCTTGTGTACGTCAGCATGTAAAATTGGCAGATATAGCTTTCTTGTTCAGATTTTTCCATTTAAAGTCTATGAGCAATACTTGTTTCCATCAGGGGAAACCCAGGTGAAGAGTCACTTGTGATGCTGAAGTGTTGCAAATGATGAGTTTGTTCACCACTGCAAAGCAGACCAGCTCATCTCTTTTAGGTTGCGTTCTCTCAAACCAAACTGTTGCGTCACAGCTTCCTCCTCTTCTTCTCTTTTGGACTGTCATGACCCATAAGCACAAGCATGTTCTCTCTGTACCTTGGAGACAGTGTTCTGAAGTGCCTCAAAGACATGCTCAACTTCTTCCTCATCTACAGCACTAGTTGTCATATACACCTGAATAAGAGTGATGTTTGTGGGACTGCTGTGCAAGGTGACAGAGATCACTCTTGACTGGGTTGTACCCAATAAGGGACATGGAAACTTTTTTGACATGTACACTCCTATGCCACCAAAGCCTGGTCTTTCTTTCTCCATCTTCAGTTCTAAAGTGTCCGGAGTCTAGATGCTGGTGATGGTGGAGCCCAAGATGGAGGCTTGGAAGGAGCACTTGGGTGGTGGAAAAAGGGAGGTGGTGGGTTGCATGAACGAGTTTGAAAGGGAGAATGAAAGATGAGCAGTGAGTTAAAGTACACTGAGCCCAGGCTGTTTGGCTCAAGGAAGAAAATAGGCAGATGAGTGATTGCATTTCTTCCTTATTAAAGTTACGCCTTAGCTTCATTTGTATGGAATGCTCTAAAGATGTTAAACTTGAACACATGTAAAGAATAAGAGGCAACAGACTGTTCTAAAGCAGCCAGCTTGCCTAAGAGGTTAAAATGACCCCCTGAAAAGAACATAAGGCAAGAAAGGTCAGAGAAAAATGTAAGGCTGGCTAACTGCTGAGGTGTTGAAATGAAGCCTGGAGAGGCTTATTTACCAAATAATGGGATTCCTATTGGGATCCTAACCAGCTCAGAAGGCCTGCAACTTCACAAGACAACAAGTGTTATTATTAGATTGAAATTTCATGGGTGAGAGGTGAAAACAGTGGAAAACCACTAAAGGAATCACAGCAGGCACTGAGGGATTTTGCTAATATCTAAAAGAAGCTTAAGTTTTGTCAGTGATGAGAAACAGTTGTAGTTTTGTAGGGGTGACGACCTCTATGACAGACATTGTTAAGCATTTCTACATTCAAATAAGAACTAGGAGTGTTGACGCCCGTGCAAGTGCAAAGGACAGTTACACAGCGGATCGGGTGGGATTTTAAATTATACTACTAGTCAAATCAGACCCTGTTCCCACCTACTGTCTTTTTTTCCTGTTTAAAGCACTTCATCAGACAATTGATATAAGTGCTGCTGGAATGAAGCCAGTGAATAAGCATTTCAAGAGCACGATCCTCTGCTAAACTGAAATAATTTCAGCTGTGAGTGTCTGCGCTTTGAATTCCAAAGCAGCGTTATTGCTTAGGTCTGTCATCACTGCGTCCTTCCCATTGTAAAGAGAGAAGGAGGTGCAAGTCATACAAAGACAAAATCACTGACAGTAGACACACACACACACACACACACACACACACACACACACGCCAATGTTTTTCTTTTTTCTTGCCATATTAAAGGGAAGCATGTGTGTGACTTTATCTTCCCAACAAAGATTTCATTTGAGCAAAGTTTGATAGCTTTTTTTTAATGCTCCTCAATACAAGAAAACTCTTGTTGTCGAAAAGTTTATGATTCTCACAACGATGTGCTGAAAGACATTTACGTTCCCTGAAATTACACTAAAAGAAACACCAAGAAAAAAAAATCCTGCTTATTGTAAGTATCGCAATCTTGCAGATACTGAACAGAAATTACACTGAACATTGACATAAAATATTCGAATGGGGGGGTCTGAGAGTTTTTAAACTTCTTTTCAGTACGATTTTTATGCATGAAGCATCCAACCTTGATCCAACCTTGAACCTGAACTCACTACAAACAGCAGAAGACAACACTTTTAAAAACCTGAAAACTTTCTGTCGAGGCTGCAAATGGAGGATTTAGAATTTGGCATCAACAGCATGGACCTCATAAACCTTGGGCCAACAGCTCATATTGCAGGTTGTGGTAGTATAACATGTGGAGAATGTGTCTTCGTGCATATTGAGCCCCTTAATTCTCTTTAATAGTTGATCCACATGCCCTAGCCTGTCTGAGCATTGTTGCTGACCATGTGCACTCCTTTATGGCACTAAAATGTTCCTCTGTTGGCTACTTCCACCAGGATGACCACAATGGACCACTGTGTTACAAAGCAAATTTAATTTGAAACACAGTGGCCTCCCCGGTCCCAAGATATGAATTTGATATAATAAGTTTGGCATGTGGTGGAATGTGAATTTGGTTGAATGGATGTGTATCTGACAGATCTGCAGAAATGACACAAAGATCCAATCACATCAACCCTGAACCACGTCGCACATGAATGTTTCCAGCATTGGGTGAAATCCAGGACGTGTTCAGTGACAGTAGGATTTTTCAAGATAACGTCTTTTGTGAGGAGCATGCAAACAAAGAGCAACAAATGGCTCAGCAGCATCATCCCGGGGAACATAATCTTTGTGCACTGGTTGAGATGATCAGTCTTGGTCCTCAACTGTGTGATATTAGGCAGATTAAGTTGATGTTTCTATGAGCACAGTAGGAAACAAAATCACTCCCAGAGGAGAATAAATGGAATTCAGTTAGGACTCTGTGTGTGTGTGTGTGTGTGTGTGACCCAAGTGCAAGTGGCCAGCTTTCTCTTGTTGTTTTATGCTATAATGATTGATTGCGGTGAAGTTGCAAAGAGTTTTCAAGTGACATACCCCAATGCAGTGACTCATAAAATCAATCTTGCATAGCTTAAAGCATTTGCATACTGCCGCGGCCAGTGTTTCTAGTCTTTGAAGAAGGCACTTATCGGATAAAATGTCTTTTGGATGAACGAAGTTTTCTTCTGTTCTGCGCAGAAAGCAGGAATTTGACATAGAGCAAAAGTGCAATCCTGTCACAGAGGCTGGGAGAGGATGAAGAGGAGGAAGGCATTTTCCGGCTCCTCTCAGTTTCTGAAAACAGCACACCATAATTAGAAAGAGCTCAGATAGTCATATGAAATTCAACAAATGTTATATTATTAACAACACTCCAGAAATAGCTTGGTGGGCAGACAACCCCCCCCCCCTTTTAGTTTACTTCAAGGAAAAGCTTCCTATCAGCCTAGATAACCTTGATGAGAGCTAATGGGGCTGAAAGCAGCATGGAGGAAGGCTTTTTATTTAAAAATTCACTTAACTGTGTTATGTTTGAGACCTGTCTTTCAGACTTAAGTTTTATTGTGAGTCCTTGTTTGGTTTTTCTTCGACTGCCAAAAGCCAGAGAATTAAATGAACCTGATGAAAAATATGCAGTATTTTGGGTTCTTCACTGTCAAAGCTAATAAAAGAGAATGCTGTTTACCAGCTTTGGAAAAGGAAGCTGCACACACTGGAATTTACTTTCTAGACTACCAGGAACGTGAAGCAGTGGCAATGAGGGTTAATATCCCCTGAAACCTGTCATTTATCGCTGCAGTCCAGGGATCTGAGATTTAGTTCCTGCAACACAAGTACATGGGACTTTTAACTGATGACTATTAAACCTAGTATACAGCAACTGGTGGAAAAACTGAAGTGGATTTTAATTTTTCAATCAAATATTACCTTTTTTTCAGGGAAGAAGACGGCTTAGTGCTACCACTTTTTTAATGCGTGCTGGATTATGGTGATAATCATATGTATTGTATACTGTTTATCATGGAGCACTGAGACTCATCACAAACCCTAAAGTCCTTACCTACCATTGTATGCTTGGATCAAGTCTTTAAACATTTGCAGATTCCACCGTTGCTGTATTCTTCACACTTGCTTACAGGAATTGCCATCACCACAAGGGAATTCACTGCTCTACAAACATGTTTAAGTGGGTGATACTTGTGACATAAATGTCCACATCCTAATTTTCCACCCTAAACTTTGCATTGTTAGAATTGGATTGATTTCCGTTGTCACTTGTTTTAATGTTTCAGCTAATTGGTGTATGTTGTCCCGTGCTGCCATCCCTGCTCCTCCCAGACTTTTTCTTTGATTCTCCATGTTAACGTCTTTCAATAAGACTTAATCCTGCAGCGCATTTTTTTTTTCCACTTTATTCAAGATTTATTGAAATTGTTATTCTTGGGTCCTTTTTTTGAACTGTATTCTATGGATGTGAATTTTTTATCTACAAGCAATAAATTTTATTGAAGTGACTCACACTCTCCAGTTATCTGTACCCGTCTTTGGGAACCAGCATTCCCTCACCACCTAAACTCCCACCACAAACATACTAGCATTAAACAGCATGTACGTTCACTCAAATTTGTATTAAATGTTCACACATCAGTCTTCTCCCTCTGAACAAGTTTTATAGTCTTCTTTCTTTTTAAAAATCTTAAACCTGCTCACCTCGCTCTCTTTTTTGCTCCCTCTCTCTCCTCACTCTCTCACTCTTAGTTAATCTCGTTTTAATTGCAGTCTCATTCTTTCTTTGATGCCCATCTCAAGATCACATTACTGCAGCAAATCAGGAACATGACCCCTTCCTTCCCCCATTCCCTTGCTCAGCATGTGCAGTTTTCTTTCCTTTTCTAAGCCTCTATCTCCATCATGCTTAATAGTTTTGTGACAGCTCTCCAGCAGTAATGGACTTTAAGAAACGCGGTGCCATGCAATTAATATTCTCATCACACCACTTGCTCTTTTGCTTTTCTGCTCTCTGTCTGCTCCTTTGCTCCTTCTTTCTAACATCATCATTATTCTGGTCACACCTCGCTCTGTATTTCCCTGGCAAAAGAAATCTCATGGATGTAAGGATGTATCCGGGATGTTTACGAAAGGCACCTCTGTGTATGCATTTGAAGCAGCCTTCGTAGTATTCTCGTTTACACAAAATATCCAGTATGGAAAGACTTGGCAACAAGTTGTTTTAGAGGAACTGGCACTGACTCTTTAGTACCACTCATTTCTTAGACATTTCCCAAAATAATCTGTTTATTCTGTGGTAACAGCACGTAAATCTGGAAGTCAGTTCTTGAAGTCAGTGTGTTTTATCGAGTGTATGAGAGCGTCAGAGAAATGGGGAGAAATGTGCAGTGTTTTTTATTCCCGGGTCGTCACATTGATACCATTTCGTCAGCCTTTTAGCGGCAGTGGCAGGGTGCACTGGCAGCACCAACCCCATGACGTGCCAGCTGTGGCAATATCAGCAATATCACCAAGAGATAAGTATAGAATTTAATTGTTTTTAATTGGTTAAATATCAGCTTAGTTAAACATTTAATTTGAGATTCTTTTGGAACAAATGCTGTTCCAGCGTATGCACTTTTTAAAAGTGAATTTGAAACACTAACCATAAATGATGTTGTCAACTTGTTTGTTTATTCTGATATGAAAGAAGGGAGCAGCATTGAGCAATGCTGCCATGGCCTTTTGCCTTTTCTTCGCCAGAAACAAACTCATCCAGTATGGCCTTTTATTATTTGGTATTATCAGGTCAAAAAAAAAAAAAAAAACCCACTGTGAATTTCTGCCTTCTATCACCACTACACTGATAAAATGAAGACTCCTCCCTAATCAGCTGCTGCACTTAATGCTGCCAAAACAGCTATTTCAAAAAACAGTTTCCTTGGAGATAGGACACCAAAATTTTAGAAGCAGTTCCATGAATTTTTTTTCAGGTAAAAAATTGAAGCACATTTCTCAGCATCCTGTTGCTTGTTCATAGTTTGCATGGTGGTCTCCTCATAAACCTCAGCTACACTTAGATTTAATACAGAAATGCCTGAAGGGAACTTAAAATGGCATTTATTTGTGAGCCCAGTTTATTGCTGCAACAGGCTCCGTGTTGCTGTATAACTGTTAAATGTATTTCAATAAAAATTGCAGTTTGTGATGATTGAATTAGCTTGTCAGCGCTTTTATGTATTATATATCCCCTGTTCCCTGTAAATTCCTCTTTTACATCTCTTTTTATTTGTCTACATTGTTGGTGCTAAATAAACCTCTTACTCTGAACAAGAGGTGCCTTTTCATAAATGTGTTGAGGCACAAAGCATTAAATCTCTTCTGTAGTCTAGTTAAATACAAAAGCAAGGGTGATTATTTGCTTGAGAGGAAACTGGACCTGAGGGTCTGAGCTGGTGTTGCATAATTTCAAAGTAATTAAGAACTTCAGACATGAGAAAATTCAAATGTGATCACCTGCTGTTACTCAAGGATACTAATATACAAGGTTACTTTGGGCAGTGCTGATTAAAGTCCTTCACTGAATATTCTTATGGAATATTTTAATTATATAATATTTTTGACCATTTCGATCAACAATTGCCGTTTACTTGGTTTGGGCAGAGGAGGAGGAGGAGGGACAGTGCAAATATTGGACAAGGACAAGGATGTTGAGGATGGAGCTGCTGGGCAAGAGCAAAAGGGTGTCAAACTCGCGGCTCGCGGGCCGCATCTGGCCCCGCCCGCTACTTCCGGTCTGCGAATTGATGTAAAAAAATATAAGACTTTTTGGTCCTTTAGGTTACTTTTTTGCCATTTCGCTAACTCCTCTTAATTGGAGGGGAAAGCGAAATGTAGCGAAAGGCAGTTTTCCTTAAAGCCTGAGTTTCTCTAGATTTTGTAGCTGGTCCCTCACACTTTCCTGATGATGTTACATGGTTCAAGGTGCAAGATTGCCATGATAGTGCTGGTACCAATGCACAGTTTGCTATTTTTTCTACATTGTCTGAGCTGGCATTACACATCCCAGCAGTGGAATACTAACATGGATATTTTGCATTCCGTACTGTCACTAAAGTCCTCTGAAGACTGTAAAGTACTAAAGTAAGGTACTAATGAGCAGAGCTTTGTCCAGTATAAAAATAGCTTCAGTAGGCATCCAGAGGGTGAGGTATTTAACCTCTCAACTCATAAGTCTTTAAATCTTGCGACACTAAACGGCTGTAAAAATATTGATCACTGCCACTGGGCTCATTTAATCGCCGTACTTCTTTTGAATACATTCCCATTCTTGCCTTATAGTCCACAACTCTTAAACTTCCATTCATTTATCTGACAGCTAAAAATGTAGCCACAATGCCAGAGTTTATTTAGCGCACTCGTTGACCATGTGGGGTCCAAACTGGGTAAGCTGTTAACAAGACTGTGTAAAAACTGACTATAGTACTTTTGGGCACACAGCAGTGCAAAAAAAAGACATTTTAAATTGATTTAGTCTTTGGGGGACACATAACACTTAACAGAATTATATATTTATAGCAAGATTAATAACAGCCCAACAATGACACAACTGAAAGCAGCAGAACAAACAGAACAGAGAGGACTCAGAGTCCAGCAGAGTTCACATTACCATTTGTGCACAGCATGGGAACAAAGACACAAACTGCTTTTAAAAATGACACGTCACTGAGTAAACTGGCAGGAATTTCTTTGAAGGATGAGTAGCATCTTTGTCTCTGACTGGCTATTGCTTAAATTTTCCTCCTGCTTAACTGTCAGTAGGAACAAGTCACTGGTCACCTATTCTGACGCCTAAGCTGGCTCTTGATAGCTTTTTAAGTGTGAGTGTAAATGAGATAAATGCAGAGCTTGATTTTGTTTGATAAAAACAGTTGCATAACTTAAAATGCTGATATGACTAAAACGTTATTAGAGCTACAAATAACAGAAAAACAACCGATAACAGCAACACCCAGTTAACCAACAAAAGCTTTTAATGTGAACAAATGTGGAGGAACTATGGGTCAGCCACACACTGGGACATAGAGCGCAGAATTTCCCTTCCTAAATGAATTCATAAACTAGTAAATAACGTCTCTGAAAACCAAGCTAACAGGGCCTCAAACCTGAAAGGAAAACAGGAATCAGGAATCTTGGGATGCTGGAGAGTTGCTTAGAGAAAGACCCTTTTATAACCTACTAGTTACTTAATCTTGATCCACCTCAGAATAAGTGGAAGATGGTGAGCCAAAGAATGGAAAAAAGAAGAGAAGAAACCAGGAGAGAGGAGGACAAAGACAAAAGGGAGTTCATAACAAGTTAGTATTGAAAAACATATGTAGTGTCTGTATTCAGCTTTCAGCAAAAGCCTGTGTGGGAACAAAGACACAAAACTGAGTGAGATCATTTCTGTTGACCCACTCACATCCAGATAGAACAAGTTTATTTTCCAATTCTTTCGTTTAATCCAAAAGGAGATGGGATCTTCCTTTCCACCAGCCAATGTCCTCCCATCAGCCTGTTGACTTCCAGGTAGCAGGCTGCAGACTGTTTGTCTGAGAGGGATTATTCCAGGTAAAAGGGAGATTTAGCATAATGTGGGCCATGCCTGTTTTGGCTTCAGCAGGATATGGGGTCATGTAAACATTGCCGTAGCAACCCAATCCACTGTGGGAGGAGGTGATAAGGGAATTAAGGGGGAATGAGCTTTCTAATCCATTTAATTTGGCTCGCTCTGCCTCTTTCGTGCATTCTTGCTTTTTCACTCGCTTTTATTTTTCCTCCCCAACCCTGCTCGTTTTCACTTCTTTTTTTTTTTATCATCTTTTCTCATTCTTTTCTTCTCTTTTCCTGTTTGACCTTTAAGGGATGAAAAAATTTGTAAACATATAAAAAAGACAGTAAACACAGACTTCCAGTAAACACTGAATCAAAATATCATCGAGCAAAATTAGTTTCCTCTAAGAGGCAAATATTTAGCCCTTGACTGTGTGGGTTTATTTCCAGATGTTATTACATACCTTGTTATGATGACCAGAGCAGCTAAATGCCAGTGTTTTCTGGGAGATCTTCAACAAGTTAAAGTTCTCTTGGAAAGATACACTTCTAAATGGCTGTATTTTCACCATTGTACTGCTCTTTTTTCTACTCACATTTATTTGATTGATAAATGTCACCAAAAAAAGTTATCAAAATATTTACCACAAGCTGTCAATGACAAGCGCTGGAGGAAGGATTTGTTTAGTAAAAGAAATAACACACAAAAAAACACCTCAGTACACATAAAATGTTAAAATGTACATGAAAAATCAAAAGCAAACACTTGTTCTGCAGAAAAATGTTCACAATCAGTGTTATATGCATTAATATCGTCACCTCCTGCATCCCTCCCTCCCCAGCTGTCTCCACTTCCCCCAGTCAGCCTCGTGTATATATATATATATATATATAAAATGTATGGTCCCAGTCTCCCTTTAGCAGATTGTTTGTTTCTGGTCCCCTTGTACAGCTTTTCTCAGTCTCCAAAAATTTCCTGGTGTTTTGTTTCTGTAGTTTGTAGTATTATGTTTTTGGACTTAATGTTTTGGCCTTTGTTACCTGCCGTCAATAAACATCAGTTAAATTTTCAGTTAAAACCCTGTTTGCCTCCACGGATCCTGTTTGGGTCCTCACTTTTTCCACGCTCCACACGGTCAGCAGCTCACTGACCTTGACAGTAAATATCTAAACCAAGGAAAAAGATAAAACTGATTCGATAAAAAAACAAAACATAAATATGGCGAATGTGAAAAATTAAGAACAAACATTTTTTGATGGAAACTGCATTAGGCTCATTCCTTCTTTCTCTTTAACTCTGTACTAATTACTGCCATGTATTTAACTGTATGATGGATACACAGAGAGAAAACGTGTTTTCATAAGCTCACACATGCAGCTGAATCATGTCTTGTGCTGCTGGCTTGGATTTGGTAATGGTGTTAGACTGACCACAATAGAATTGTTTGTAAAAGTATTTCATGTATGCATTCAGTGTTTTAGGATGTTTATTTTTTTAACTTTCAAACTAGATAAACTCTCAGGTCTTTATGCATGGCAAAAAAAAAAAAAAAGTCTCAGAGCAGTAGAAATATTTATTTTTCTCTTTCTGCAAGTGTGGTCTGGTTGTCATTTCAGGCAGGTGTGGCAGCTCTGCTGGGTTCCACTCATCCTCACCGAGCACACCTGTTAATCATCATCATCCACTTACCTGCAGTTTAAAACTCCGGTTCAGTCATGGACTCACTGCCAGATTGTTGCTCTGCTCTATGTGGTAGCACCCTAGGCTCCTCAGAGTGAAACTAGTTAAGGTTGGTACTTACCAGCTTTGCCTTCCTCCTGTTTAGTAATCCTCCCTGGTGTAACAGCCTTTGTTTGCCTGCTCTGGATTCCTTCCTACCCGCTCTCTGGAGTCCCCAGCCCTTTCCTTCTGTGGCAGATAACTCTGCTGCTGGTGGAAAAAAAAGTCTTTTAAACTTTGCATCTGCTACAATAAACCTTAATAGATCAGGGGTCTGCCTGTTTTTGCTGATCCATCTAATCAGAGGTTCATGAAAAAGAAACCAACATTTAAACCCCAAAAGGTTTCTTCAGCACAAAACCAGCTGATAACCAGTGTGGCCTGGCTCTTCCCTCAGTAACCCAAGTTCCTCCTGTTGCCTGTCAGCAGAATGTAGGCATGATGTTAAGTCTTTAGAGGGTTAAAGGGCTGACTTGCTGACAAAGTGCAGTTTC